>DF360302.1:38061-83148 GCA_000787875.1 Solanum virginianum | reverse complement strand
GATTTTATTTATCTATTTACATATCGTATATTCCACGTACTTATGCTACTCTGGTGCTATATCATTTTATGATGTAGATACATGGGATAGAGATCATCAATAGGCGCATCGTTGAGGATCTTTGGACGTTTAGCTAATTTGATGAGCCTCCCCTACTTCGGATGATTCATTACTTTATTTTCATCTTTCTTTAGAGTTAGATTTGCTTAGCTTTATTTTGATTGAGGAGTCATGTGTTTGTCATTGGCACCACCTAATAGTGATTGAGGCTTCATAGACTAGAGTCGAATGTTGATTGATAAGATTGTGAGCTAGTTCTTTCTTCTAGCCTTCCATTATATTATTATTATTTTGAGACTAGATGATAAGATGTGCCCATTTATATTCCTTATGTATTCCATTGATATCCAAATTGAGTATCAAAGTACGAGTTCAAGTGTCCAAGAGAGTCTATGAAGCCATGTCTAGAAGAGTCTTATTTATAGGTTTGTTGTCAACCACACTCGATAAGTAGGAGGCTATAGGACATTAGGAATTGTTTCCCTTCATTCATATTTTGAATCGTGGTATAGAGTTATGCTCAATGAAAGTTCTATTCTAATTCATGCTTTGTGCATTGTAGAATTGTGATCATACCTCCTAGAAGAGCCGTCTGAGGTAAAGGACATCCCGCCAGACAAAATGTTTATCCACCTGATCCTCAAGCACATAAGGAGCCTATAGAACAAGTTATCCCTATTGCACAGCCCACGCAAGATAAGGTCTCCAATGTTGAGCTTCGCCAGGCTATTCAAACTCTAGCCCAGGCTGTCACAGCACCTGCTGCAAGACGAGGAATAGCCCAATATGGTGCCTATGACACTTCTAGAGTCCAAGAATTCTTGAGAATGAATTCGCCTAAGTTCACAAGGTCTACATCCACCGAGGATCCTGAGAACTATGTGGAGGAGCTTCAGAAAGTATTCCAAGTAATGCATATGGCTGATGCTGACAGAGTGGAACTAGCTGCTTATTAACTAAAAGGTGTGGCTAGATTGTGGTATGACCAATGGAAGAAGGGTAGAGGAGAGAATGCCCTTGTGATAACTTAGGCTATGTTAGAGAAAACTTTCTTGTGGCGTTTCTTCCCAAGGGAAAGAAGAGAGACAAAGGTAAGAGAGTTCTTGAACTTGAAACAGGGCTCTATGACTATGTAAGAGTATGGGCTGAAGTTCACACAATTATCCCGCTATGCTCCGGATATGGTTGCTAATGTGAGGGGAAGGATGGGGATGTACGTTGATGGGTTAAATAGAGGGCCAAAGAGAGATGAGAGGGAAGCTATACTCGTGAGTGACATGGATATATGGAGATTGATGACTTTTGTGCAATAAGCTGACGAGGAAAGACAATATGGTAAGGAGGAATTTAGAAATAAGAAAGCAAAAACCTCCAGCTATGAGGTTGGAAAAAAGGGGGATGGGAATCGATTTCCAGCACCATTATATGCTAGTGCACCTGTACCTAGAGTTAGAAATGACCAGAGGTCCCAGAATGTTAGAGCCCATAGGTCTCAGTACCAAGCAAGTATGGCTCAAGGTTTATTGGGTAAGCCAGCATGTGGCAGGTGCGGTAAACTGCACTTTGGG
The DNA here is from genome assembly GCA_000787875.1 of Solanum virginianum. Classification (NCBI taxonomy): domain Eukaryota; kingdom Viridiplantae; phylum Streptophyta; class Magnoliopsida; order Solanales; family Solanaceae; genus Solanum; species Solanum virginianum. The sequence goes on along the minus strand of DF360302.1, from coordinate 81,520 downwards.
AGATATCCTGAGGAGAGTGATGTATGCTATAAGTGTAGCTAAGAGTGTCACTATCAGAGAGATTGTCCAATGTGGGATAGTCGGGCTCAATCTTCTCCACCAGCCCCGCTAGCTAAGGGAAATCAAAGAGGTACTACCGGGCCCAATCGGAGCTACAAACTATTTGTATACCATGGGTAGTCGACATGATCAGGAAAACTCCCCAGATGTTGTAACGAGTATGATTCATGTCTTTTATATTAATTATTATGTGTTGATGGATCCTGGTGCCACATTATCTTTTGTAACTCCTTATGTGGCCAGTAGATTTGGTAGAACCCCCAAGAGTCTTCTTGAACTTTTTGATATTTCTACTACAGCGGGTGAGTCCATCCGAGCTGATAGATTCTGTAAAGCTTGTGTAGTGTCTATTTATCATAAGGATACTACCATTAATCTGATTGAGTTAGATATGGCTTATTTTTATTTGATTCTTGGTATTGATTGGCTCCACGCCTGTTATGCCTTTGTTGATTGTAGAGTCCGAACCATTAAGTTCTAATTTCTGAATGAACCGGTTCTAGAATGGAAGGGTGATTCCATAGCATCAAAGGGAAAGTTTATGTCATATCTTAGAGACAAAAAGATGATTTCTAAGGGTTGTATCTACCACCTTGTGATAGTTAAATCTGATGATGTCGAGTCCCCTACTCTTGTGTCAGTCCCAATTATGAATGAGTTTCCAAAAGTGTTTCCTGAAGATCTGCCCGAAGTCCCTCCAGATGGGGAGATTGACTTTGGAATTGATGTTCTTCCTGATACTCAGCCTATTCAATTCCACCTTAAAGGATGTCCCTTACTGAGTTGAAAGAGTTGAAAGAATAATTGAAAGAATTTTTAGAGAAGGACTTCATAAGGCTGAGTGTTTCTCCTTGGCGTGCCCCTGTCCTATTCATGTGAAAGAATGATGGGTCTCTTTGAATGTGTATTGATTATAGGCAACTGAATAAAGTCACCATAAAGAATAAGTATCCTCTCCCAAGGATAGATGATTTACTTGACCAACTTCAGGGTACCTCTTGTTTCTCAAAGATAGACCTAGGATCTGGCTATCATCTGTTGAAAGTGAGGGAATGTGATTTTCCAAAGACAGCCTTTAGGACTGGATATATCAATTTTGAGTTCTTGGTCATGTCCTTTTGGTTGACGCATACACCTATGGCCTTTATGAATTTGATGAATAGAGTGTTCAGACAGTATCTGGATATGTTTGTGATTATGTTCATTGATGATATTTTGGTGTATTCAAGAAATGAAGAGGAGCATACAAATCACCTCAAAATTGTCCTTCTAACACTTAGGGAGCATGAGTTGTATGTGAAATTCTCAAAATGTGAATTCTAGCTTAAGTCTATGGCTTTCCTAGGCCACATTGTCTCCAAGGATGGTATTTGAGTGGATGCTCAAAAGATTAAAGCGGTTAAGAACTGGCCTAGACCAACCTCTCCAACTGACATAAGAAGTTTCTTGGTGTTGGCAGGCTACTACCGCCGATTTGTTGAGGGATTTTCTTCCTTATTCATACCATTGACTAAGTTGACTCAGGAAAAGGTCAAGTTTCAGTGGTCCGATGAATGTGAGAAAAGTTTCCAAGAATTAAAGATTAGTTGACTACTATACTAGTCCTAACCTTGCCCGATGGGACGGAAGATTTTGTAATCTATTGTGATGCTTTGAGAGTTGGATTGGGATGTGTGTTGATGTAGAGAGGGAAAGTGATCCAGACAACTTAAGATTCATAAGAGGAACTACTCAACACATGATCTTGAGTTGGCAGTGGTGGTGTTTGCACTTAAAATCTAGCGCCACTAACTGTATGGAGTATATGCGGGTGTGTTCACCAACCATAAGAGCTTACAGTATGTTTTCAGTTCAAAAGAGCTTAACCTGCGACAAATCTAGAAAATGATTGGAGTTGCTCAAGGATTATGACATGAGCATTCTCTACCATCCAGGTAAAACTAACATTGTTACTGATGCTCTTAGTAGGTTGTCAATGGGTAGCATAGCCCATGTTGAGGATGGAAAGAAAGAGCTAGCTAAAGAAGTGTATCGATTAGCTCGATTAGGAGTTAAACTTGACGAGAATGATGAGGGACAAGTTAATGTTCAGAACAAATCTGCTTCATCTTTTGTAGCAGAGGTAAAAGAAAAGCAAGAATGAAATCCTGCCCTACTCCAATTAAAGGAGGTTGTCCACAAATAGAAAGTGATGGTTTTCTCCAAAGGGGAGATGGGATGTTGAGATACCAGAGAAGATTGTGTGTCCCAGATGTTGATGGTATTCATGATAGAATCATGGTTGACGCTCATAGTACTAGATATTCCATTCATCCAGGCTCTACTAAGATGTACCATGACCTGAGAGAAGTCTTGATAGAATCATGGTTGACGCTCATAGAACTAGATATTCCATTCATCCAGGCTCTACCAAGATGTACCATGACCTGAGAGAAGTCTATTGGTGGAGTGGAATGAAGAGGGATATTGCTGAATTTGTCTAAAAGTGACAGAATTGTCAGCAAGTGAAAGTTAAGCATCAAAGGCCATGTGGATTAGCTCAAAACATTGAGATTCCAGAATGGAAGTTAGAGATGATCAATATAGACTTCATTACTGGTCTACCGAGATTGAGGAAGCAACATGATTCGATATGGGTGATTGTGGATAGGATGACCAAATCGGCTCACTTCTTAGTAGTTAAGATAACTTACACTGTAGAGTACGCCAGTTTGTACATCTAAAAGATTGTGAGGTTACATGGGGTTCCCTTATCCATCATCTTGACCGAGGAGCTCAATTCACCTCCAAATTTTGGAGATCATTCCAGAAAGGATTGGGTACGAAAGTGAATTTGAGTACGACCTTCCATCCATAGATAGATGGTCAGGAGAATGTACCATTCAGACGTTAGAGGATATGTTGAGAGCCTGTGTTCTTGATTTCAAGGGAAATTGTGATGATCACCTACCATTGATTGAATTTGCATATAACAACAGTTATCATGCAAGAATTCATATGGCTCCCTACGAAGCTTTGATTGGGAGGAGATATAGATTACTAATTAGGTGGTCGAGGTGGGAGCTGTAGAGCTGATAGGCCTAGCCTTGTCCATCAGTCAATGGAGAAGGTTAAGGTCATTAAACAGAGGTTAAAGACTATACAAAGTCGCCAGAAATCCTACGCTGATGTGAGGAGGAGAGATTTAGAGTTTGAGATCAATGATTGGGTATACTTGAAAGTGTCACCTATGAAAGGTGTCATGAGATTTGGGAAGAAGGGTAAATTGATTCCACGCTATATTAGACCTTATCAGATTATGTAGAGGATCAGGAAGGTTGCCTATGAATTAGAGTTGCCTTCCGAGTTAGACGAAATCCATCCAGTGTTTCACGTATAGATGTTGAAGAAATATTTGGGAGATCCTAACTTGGTAGTCCCTGTGGAGAGCATTGGATTGAAGGATAGCTTGACCTATAAAGAAATTCTGGTCCAAATCCTTGATCGTCAGATTCACAGATTGAGAACCAAAGAGTAACCTCAGCCAAAGTTTTGTAGAGGAATCAATTCATTGAGGAAACCACATGGGAAGCTGAGGATGAGATAAAAGCAAAATATCTGCACCTATTCATGCCAAACGATGAGAATGTTGAAGGTAAATTTTCTTACCCTTAACTAAATTGATTGTCTTTTCTTGATGATTGTCTATCCTTGAGTCTGAATAAAGATTGTTGATAGTGATGAGGAATAGAAAGATTGACTAATAGGTGTGAATGTTGAGACAAGTTTTAAGTCTATTCATGCCTCGATATCTACCTTTACTCATCATTGAAGGACGAATGATCTCAAGAGGGAGATGATGTAACATACAATAAAATTATCAAAATACCCCTAGAATAGAATAATGCGCATAACGCATCTTTTGAAGCTCTTATGGAAAATTCTGAGATCGGATTTGCAATTAGCATTAAAAATTGAGTGGGAAAATGGCCTCATTTAGATTTTAGAGCCATCGAATCAAGAAATAATTTTTCATGATTAATTATGAAACAGTGCCAGTGCGTGCCCAAGATACGACGTGCCAAGGACACGGACCAACACTTATTTTTTTCTTTTATTTTTGAAGGGAAATTTTGAAAGAAAATTGTACATGATCGCACCAATGCTGTGATGCATACTAGGAAACTTTGGGATGAACTTTCACTATTTAAATTGAGGGGCATTCTAGTCAATTCCCAACCCCTCCGAAATCCAAAACACGATCAATTTAGGTTATTTTGATGAGTAAATAGGGTCTCAAACCCTATTCTAAGTTCTTTTCTAAAACTTAAAAGACTATGACGTGAGAGAGAAGAAGAGGAAGGCTAGATTAAAGAATTCTAAGCTACCGAGATCAGGAAGATACAATCTAGGAAAAAAACTATGCAACCCAACTAAAGAGCAAGGAATTATATGATATACTACTTACTAATCACAATGTTAAAAACAAGTAAAAGACACCCTATATGCTAAGATCTTCACCACAATACAGACAACAATATGTAACAACAAGAAATATTCAGCAATAAAGTGACTGCAATATGTATATAGAAATAAGCAATAATGGGAATTGCAAGAATTATCCATTAGAGACAACAAATAGTAAAAAGCAAATAATGTAAAAGACAAATATATAACAACAAGGGAGAGCCATAAACAACTATGTAATTAGAAAATAAAAATATATGGCAGGTAAAAGGATACCTAAATAAAAAATAACAAGTAAAAAGGGATTTGGAAGATAATACCTAGAATTTTGGTCCGAAAAATTCCTGAATGTTTCTGGAATTTGTGAACATCGTCGGAGAATTGATCTTCACCGGAAAACTGATCCTCATCGGAGGAGCCTACTGATCGGAAGTACTTTACCGAAGAAGGTCTTGAAGTTTCCAAACTCTAGAATCAGGAATCTCACAAAGAATGGAGAGCGATCAAATGGTAGATCGACAGATCTGATTCTGCAGGAGAGAGAGATCACCAGCAAGATGCAAAAGTTCACCAAAAAAGCATAGATCGACGAATCTGATTTAGCCAGAGAGAGAAAGATCACCGTCGAGATGCAAAAGTTCACTGGAAAAGCCTAGATCGACAGATCTAAATTTTCCAGAGAAAAAGAAATATTCGTCGAAAGTTTGAAATAAACTTGAAGAAGAAGGCATCAAATAGATATTCACCGGAAAGAATGTATTTTGCCGAAACGAAAGCAAAAAAAGATCGTTGGAAAGAACATGTTTGCTAGACAGAAAATGAAAAAGAATTGTGTATCAAGAAGGAGGGAGTGGCGGAAAGACCCCCAAATGTGTATCAACGGCAGCTTCGTCTGTGGCAGCGATTTATCTAAAGAGAGAAAGTTTATGTAGAGAGAAAACATTTATCAGCAGAAACCATACAAATGCCATATTAGTAAGAAAGTTATATTTAATATTAATATTAATGTACTTGTCAATTTTTTTTAAATTAAAAAGAGTAATAATAACATTGTGTATACTTTCAAATATCATATTTTTTACGTAAAAAAATGCAAATTAAAAAAAAGAAGAAAACGCAACAGTTAAATAAGGAAAAACACGTAGCAGTTAATTAAGGAAAAAATGCTAATTAAAAAAAGAAAAAAAAAGGGCCACTTCATCTACACAGTATAATTTTTCGACGAAGGGGTGTCGCTTGAAACCCCTTAGCATAGGGGAGATCCGTCCATGCTTACAAACGAAGAAGCTACATCTAACAGTTATGCATTAGGTCCTTACTCATTTGTTATATCGATTTTGTAGTACTTTATATACCTATATATGTTTTATGTCAAAGTCAATGGGTGCTCAAGCACTCACAAAACTATATGTGAGTCCACCCCTGATAGCGGGGATCATCAAGATTTTAGTATGAATCATCATACTCAAAATGATTATAGCTTGATTTTCAATGAGGCCCATGAAATAACATATTCAGGCAGCCCAAAGATGCTTGATATAAATGTTGAAAATGTGAAAATTAATGAATTAGGAGTAACAAATTGTAATTTTCAGCAATATATTGGTGAATGAAACAAGTTTGATCCAAGCAACATCCTCACGACATCAAATGTAGATGATATTGAAGAAAATGATTCAAATCAGTGGAAAAATTGTGATGTATATTTCAATTTCAATAATATGGATGATCTCCTACATATCCTGGATCTCCAAATGCTACCTTGCCTAACGAACATGACAGTGAGTTTGTATTTCTATCTCATTTTGATTACTACTCTTTATTTATTTGAAACACCAATTTGATAGAATTGACTTCTACGATAATTACTCTGGTAATAAATATTATCTTAAAAAGTCATAAGTGGATGACAATAATACTGAGTGTCCAATTTTTAAGAATAGCAAATTTTCATATGAAAAATTAACATGATGATCCAATTTAATGCCACCAACAATAGGCTAGCAACAAGCAACCAATCTTTTATTTATGTTTTACTAAAAGTAGAATGATAGTATTTAGGTATTAGCGTTGAAACTTTGTTATTTCGATATTTATGCCCATTTCTAAGAGCTATTATTAATTAAAACTCAGAGATTCTATTTCTGTATGTGGCTTTATAACAAAAAGTTATTTATATGGCATAGTAGTTTCTTTATTAGGAAAATAAATGACTAGCGATAAAAGTGAAAAAACAGTAAATTAATATTTGAATAAAGCTTCTATAAGAGGATAATCTTTTTAAAAAATGTATTGTTATAATTCCATTATAAGTAAAAAAAATCTTATAGGGAAAATATAAAAAACTGATTTGAAAAAAAAACCTTGGCTTTTATAATGAAGTGTAGTTACATAAACAAAGAGATATTGATTGTATTTTATTTCCTTTAAGGAGGAAGCATTTACAATGTACGATGGTAATTCTTACGATAGCTCAAATTCATTATTTAATTGTGAACTAATAAAACCTCTCATGTTACTTCTCATTTGTAGGTAAAATGTCTAGGAGGATCCCTTCAGTCAAACTCTACCATTCCAAATGATGCCATAATGTTGTTAAAGAATGGGGTGAAGCTTTACTCTCATGTTGTAACACCTCACAATTCTATTCTTAGGATCTAGAGTTTTTCGTTGCAAATACATCAGATTGAACCATATTTTAAGGATCATTAGTATATGTGGGAAGTGTGTTGAAAGTGAATTTGGATTGCAAATTGGTGAATTCTCTTGAGTCTACGTATATTCTGTGGGTTCGACCCTAACATTTGTTAGGTTCTATTTCTTGATAGTGACCATTTTATCCTCTAAAAAGGAGGTGTAACTTGGGTGACATCACGACTTTGGCATCGTTGTAGTATGGCTAGACTTATTTAATTCATTAGTAATTCGGGTATTAATGCTTAGTTTCCTTATTTTACTTTTGTTTGTTGTTTTTGTTCTTTTTCAGGGTGTAAGTGTAGTGTATGCCTAACACTCGGAGTCAAAGAAATCCCTTAACTCCAAGATCCATAGAACGGTAAGGAGAATGGTCCAAGACAATGTCGATAATGCGAACCCACTACTCTGGAGGATATTGCTCCACAGCCTCAGGATTTTAATGCCAATACTTACTAGTGGAATCAATATAGGCTAAATCTTATGGCTATGGAGGTGGCTAAAGCTATTGTGTTGCCACCACTACCCGTAGACACAAAGTTCACCAGCTCGAGTGGGTTACTTTAGATATTGCAGAACCGTAGGCTATTTGCAAGCTTACCGTTGGAGGATCTTTATATACACAATGTGGCATTTGTCTGCAAGAGTGTGATGGGGACACAGAATTGCCTATGGATGTTATAGGACTTAGTATCTTCCCATTGTCTCTTATAGGCAATGCAATTATGGCTATCTAAGCTTCTGCAGAGTTCGATCACCAATTGGATAGAATTTTAGAGATTGTGGCAAGGTATTTCCCTAAACTGAAAATGTAATGACCCCAAAAAGTGCCCTGAAAATGTGCCTCAGAAGTTCCTAGAATCATAATTTCTATATATCTCAAATTCTTTGTGTGATATCAAAAAAAAGGCTTCATATTCTTGATCAGGTAGCAAAATTGATGGGAAAATGGTCTAACCCAGATTTTAGAGCAATCGTATAAAAATTTGAAATTCCAAAGTGGTGATTTTCAAAGAGGACTTCGCGCCCTAGGCACGATAAGCTAGGTGGCCCATGACCTACCAAATTACATCTCTTTGATTTAGCTCTCCAATGTACTTTGTTTCACCTTATTTAGAGCTCGAATGAAGAAGTTATGCCTATTTTCGTAGAACTCATTTGTGAAGGGGTATATACGAGTTTTTGCCAAATTTCATTTCATTAATGGCATTTCATAGATTTAGTTATTTACATTGGTCTTTTGGGGATTTCTATGCTATTTTAACCCTTCCTAAAGATGTAAACCGTATTTCTAAAGATCAAATTTACTCCTCCCAATTGGAATACACTCTAAATTCTCCAAAGAGCCTCTACCAAACCCCAATAAGAATTCAAGGAACTCAAGAACAAGTTGTGGATTTCAAGACCCCATTCCAAGCTTCAAGTCTTCGTTAACTCAATTTCAAGAAATTCAAGGTCTAAGGTATATAGGTTTTATTCATGGGTTCGTTTCACCCATGAAGCTCAATCTTCCTTTTTATGAAAATTGCATGATTTAAAGTTGTATTTCTTATGGGTATCTATTATTATGAAATATGTGCATGAAATATGTTGGGGTTTTTTCTAATATTATTGATTATGGATAAATACCTCTTTTGAGCTTATACTATGAAGTGATCTTTGTCTATTGAGATTTTACATGATTCAAGCTATGAAATCTATGAAATATTGTGATGTTTTGATATGATTTACAAGTTACCCGTGATGAGGTTTTACCATGTTATTGTAGTGCTGATTTATGTGATTATAAGATCATTGCTTTCACTATTTCATGATCTATACCCTTGCATTTTGCATGATTTTAACATGTCCTCATATCTATTCGCTAAGTGTTTGATAAAATGTCCGGTTTTGGATTCTTGAGCTATGAATGATCCAATGCATGACCTATGTTATGAGTGACTCTATGATGAAGAAAGAAAGGTATATATGTGTTGTTTTCATGAAAATATATCTATTGGGATGAAAGTTGATCAACCTCCTAGCTTAGAGGGTGGTATATACCTCGATCACCTAGCTCGGGGGGTGGTAGGACCGTGCTACCATGTTGAGAGGTATATACCTCAATCGTCTAGCACGGGGCTGGTAGACCCGTGCTACCATGTTGAGGGGTATATACCTCAATCACCTAGATTAGGGGGTGGTAGGCCCATGATACCACATTGGGGATATATAACTCAATTGCCTCACCAAAGAGGTGGTAGGCCTTTGTTATCTAATAATGGTCACCTTCTTCACATGTAATATGTTACCATATATAAGCATGCTTACTTCAAGTATCATTCATGCATGCCATATAGTTATATTATCATCTATTGCTTATCAATACATTTGAATTATGTTGCCTATCTCTTTTTGCATTGTACCATACATACTTAGTACATTCAAAAGTACTAATGCATACTCTATGCCTACAAGATATCACCATGTGGGAACTAGAGCTCCTGTTGATTCTCCTCCACATGGCTAGACGGATTAATGAAGTTAGCTTTTGGTGAGTCCTCATGTCCGAGGACAATATCTATCTTCTTTCATGCTTATGTTTAGACTACATCCTGTATATTTGGATTACCTATTGTCATTATTATGAGGGTGAGCCCAGTTATTTGTCTTGGTCCCTACTAAGTTCTATGTTTAGAGGTGTTGTTAGACAAGTATGTAATGATGCTATAAGCTTTGACTCCCTTTGACTCTTTTGATGTTTTATGATATGAAAGATGTCCCTTAGCCCCGTGTTACCTTTTTATTATCACTTATTGTTGTTTTTATTGCTTCTACGACCAAGGATATGTAATAATATGTTAAGAGGCATGATTAGGGTCCCTTCAGGTTCCCCATTCACCTTGTCACATCTAGGCCCAAGGCTCGGGTCTGTCAGAAGAGGTGTAAGTAGGAGGACCAAATCATCAACTTTGAGCAACTTCCTGGTGAATCAATCAGTACCACATATGAGCGATTCAATAGAGGCTTGAGGAGTGCACTGGGCCATAAGTTTATGGGCAATGTCCTAGTGGAGAGTTTCTATCAACCTATAGATGTAAATAGCCAAACATGTGTATATACCCTCTTGGAAGGTTTGTTTGTAGACCAACCATTCGTAGAAATTGTTGAGCAGCTAGACTAGTGGCTAAATTAAACCATGTGTGGACGCCCATGGTGGCTAAATCCAACTAATCATATTGGCATTGAGGGGATAAGCCCTGAGCAAGCAAAATTTAATGTGGAGTTCAATAGTATACTTGCTCAAAAAAGTGCCAATCTGGATAGGCTAATGAAGCAGACGCAAGAACTACCTGCAGGAAGGAACATTCAGGATAGTCACCATACCAAACATGAGGGCCGCAAGGACGGCAGTATGAGTAGCCATGCTGTGCCCCTCCCCACAATTGTAACATGGGGGGCTAGGAATTCTAGAGTCAAAGAGATGCTCGACCAGTTGTTAAAGAGGGTCAACCCATAAGATAAAATTTTAAATAAGATTAAGTTCGACATTGTTAGTATAAATCGAAAAGTTGAGTATCATTCTGTTGTAATCAAACAACTCAATCATCAGTTTGAACATGCAGTAGCCTAGTTAAATCAGATACAAAGATACATGATGGCCGGCACCATAACTCAAAATCTAAAGGACACTGATGGGTACAATATGAAGACAAATGGTAGTGAAGGGAGCACCCTAAAATATGCTACAGATATTGATAAGAAAGCATAGAAGCTTAAGGAAGTCTGAGTACTCAAGCCATCTATGTCGTGCTGCGAAAATAAATCAGGTGCAAATATGGAGGCAACCCAAGGGGCATTGGCTCTTAGGTGCCCAAGTATGTTTTATAACCCCTTTATGGTTTATTTTGCTTTGAATTTGTGTATTGGGACAATGCACATCTTTTTCAATAGGATGTGGGTAGTTATGGGCCTTAGTGAAGTCTGAGTAGCTTGGGTCCATAACTACCTCAATTTTTTATCCAGGGGTTGTCTAGCCTATATTCTTTTTACCTGTGGATATTTACTTTCTGTTGAACTAGAATGTTTAGATTGTATTTGTAGCATATAGTACTAATACATATAGCATATAGCATGTTTTTGTGTTTTGTTTTAAAAACAATACGCAGCAAAAAATTTGATTAGTAGTTAGATAGCAACCATGTATGTTTAGGTGTATGGCAATGTTTGTTCTGATAAGGAGGATAAATTCAGATAAAAAGCATGATTTGAGAGTCTTTTGTTGATAATGAATGCAGTGCCATGTGAGTGTGAGCTTAACTTGCAAGATTCATTTAGTTTTGTTTTAATTTAAAACTTGCCCTATTAGTTTAAGTTAGATTGTAGATTAATTGGATTAGGAAAGGATCTTAGGTCATTGTTCTTAATAGTCCACTTAGCCTAAAATGACCAACCTAAACTATGATATATTGCGTGTTCCTAATGTTTGAGCCTAATATGTACCTATTCTTTGAAAATACCTGATTAACCTAGCCATGTTAACTGTAGAATCCTAATATTGGTCGTGGTCCTTCCTTGAACATTATGCACCTTGACTGAGGCAAAAAGCCTAAGTTGAGGATGGCTACCAAAAGTGGCCAGGGTTCTCAGGACGGATATTGTGAACCTCAACACAGGCCAAAAGCCTAAGTTGAAGGTGGCTGGTGTAAAGGTGAAACACAGAAAGAAGGGAGTAAGTTAGTGATACAGAGAAAAAAAGAAAAATCATATACTGGGTGCAAGAAAAATAATTTATTCCTTAGTTGTGATCTAAAAAGAAAAAAATAAAGTGTAAAAAGCAAGGCAAAAAGCTAAAAATTAAAAGAAAGCACACAGAAAAGCTTGAAATAGGAAAAGGGAGAACAAGGTGAATAAAACAAAGTTGGTAGGGTAAAAGTGTAGAAAAATACAGTGCCAAGGAGGGCTTTAGTCACTAAGCTCCTAAAATGCCATACCAAAGCCCCTAAGCCTATGTTATAAGGCTAGGAAGTCCTAAAGTGATCCTAGTCCATTTAGTTAAAGGTCTCAATCATGGGTATAGGGGCAAGCCTATGGTATTAGGCATGATGCATGAATACTTTTTGTGAGAGTGAGTGATTTTGCATAGTACCATGGTTATACATGAAAACATCATTGAGTGTATGATATGGGACTTCTTTTTGTGAGGGCATTTGCATTGCATTGTTAATACTAGACTTGTTCAGTGATTGTGAATTGTTGATAGTACCTCGCTTGTAATAGTTGTGTTGTCACCTGCACTAGTCTATATTGGCTTGCTAGATGGCTATCTGATCCTATTTTAAAAAGTTGGTGTGCGTACATGAGTTTGAGATTTATGTGATGTATGCCATTGGGTTGAGCTTTGTGTGTTACTATATTATCTATATAGATTGAGTCAGTCGATTGAGGACAAGCAATAATTTTAAGTTGACAGTGTTGATGTGCTGTCAAGATACAACACTTTTGATGCTTAAAACTTTGAATTTTGTGTATTCTCAATGCGATGTTAGTTGGTTTTATGTGTTCTTGTATTTATATTTGCAGGATTAAAGGTTGGCTTTAATTTTGGGAAAAAGTGTAGAAATTGCTGATTTTTGCTATTATACGAGACCCTTTACGGGTCGTAGATCCTTCTATGGGTCGTAGGTTGGTTTCGGGAACAAATTCAGTGAGGGATTATTTTTTGAAGTTGATTCTACGTACATGTAGACCCTCTATAGAAGGTTCTATGACTCATAGAAGATGGTTCGTGCTCTGGGGATCAGATATTGGGACTTTCTGAAGTTTCATTAGACGAAACCCCCTTTACAGGTCTTAAACCACTTTACAAGTCATAGAGGGGTGTCATAGATGTCATAACCCAAGCCTAGAGCCTGGATGTGACATGGCAAATAGGGAACCTGAAGGGACCACAAACAAGCCTCTTAGCATATCAGTCACACATCCTTTGTCGCAAAAGCAAAATAAGCATCAACAAGATATAATTAAAAAGGGAAGTGGGACTAAGGGAAGTCTTTGATGTTCATAAAAGCATAAAAGAGTCAAGCTCATAGTATAAACATAACATAGTATCCAACAACACCTCTAACTTAGAATAGAGCAAGGTCCAAGACACTTCCCAGGCTCACCCTAATGATAACAAGTGTTCAACATAAAGTAGTACCAACATAGCAAGAGTAATTTAGATATTGTCCTCAGACTTGAGGACTCACCAATGCTTTTCTCTGAAGTACCGAACTAACCACATGGAGGATGATCAAAAGGAACTTCGATCCCTACATTGTAGTATCATATAGACAAAGAGTATATGTTAGTACGTTTCAATGTATTAAGTATACGGGGGACAATGCAACAAAAACATAAACCGATATATTCAAAATGCATAATCATAAGCAATGGATATATAATCTCAATATGGCATGCATGATCAATGCTTATAATAAATCATGCTTGTAAATCATTCAACTTGTATAATATATCATACATATATGGGAAGAACCCAAAATAGACCAAGCAGCTACAACTTAGACTCCAAGGCCTGACACCCCCTCGGTTCAGGTGATCGGGCATGACACCTCTTGGCGAAGTGTGGTTTACTTGTCAAGGCAAACCAAACATGATAACATGAACTGGACGGATCCACTTATCATGACCCAAGCCTAGGGCCTAGATGTGATATGGTGAATGGGAATCTGAAAGGACACAAACAAGTCTCTTAGCATATCAATCACAAATCCTTGGTTGCGGAAGCAAAGTAAACAACAACAAGAGATATAATAAAAAGGGAAGTTGGACTAAGGGAAGTCTTTGATTATCATTAAAGCATAAGAGAGTCAAGTTCAAGCATAAGTATATCATAATATTCTAACAAGACCTCTAATATAGAATGGTGCGGGGGCCAAGATATTTTCCGGGCTCACCCTCATAATAACAAGTGTTCAACAAGATAAAGCCTCAAATACCAAGAGTCTTATAGGCATAGAGTATGTATGAGTATGTTTGAATTACTAAGTATGTAGGATACAATGCAAGAAAACACAAGCAAATATAGTCAAAATGCATATAATAAGCCATAGATAAGTGCAATCTCAATATGGCGTGCATGATCAATGCTTGAAGTAAAACATGCTTGTAAATCATTCAACTTGCACAGGACATAATACAAATGTAGGAAGAGACCCTAACCAACAAAAGTATGACCAAGTGAGCTACATATTGGAATCCCAATAATTACCCCTCATTGGTAAAGTGGTCGTCTACTTGCCAAGGTAAATCATACTTCACCTTATAGGAGATCGCCTACTTTGGAGAAGTAACCTCCCTTACGGGAACCCATTCTATTTTAGGGTAGATTTCATGATAAAGTGTACTAAATAGATCAACTAGTATAGCAAGTGTAAAGCATAATCCTATGTTGGCACATAGTTTGAGGAAAGGACTATGGACCCTTGAAGATAGTCTACGCTAACATCCAATCCACCAGTGCTACATCTAATCCCACAGAATGCATGAAATTATCATACTTTAATCATAACATAAATAGCTTGTAAGAACAAGACTTGAGTAGCTCATAAACATGCTTGACCTCTATGGTGAGTCTAACTTGAAACATGAGAGTAGATCATAATCATAAATGAACCCTTGCTTTAACATGAATGGCTCATAAGAGGTAAAACTCTTGAGATAGGGCTTAACTTGATACTTGTAACATCATAGATACTTTTCATGGATCCAATACATACTTCAAAGCCCTTAATCATCATATAGTCACTTCACATGTAAATCATGTAATAGATCATCAATAACTTGAGAATTCTTGACTTGACATTTTCTCAAACACTTGGTAGGTTCATGATACTAATTCAAAATCATGCAATTTAAGAGTGAAATAATATGAAAAAACTCAATGCAATTTAATCCACCAACATATAGTAAGACCCTCGTGTATGGTACCTTGAAATCCATCAACAAATCTTATAATAGATCATAGTTTCATAGCTCAAAACATGCATAGTCTCAATAGACAAAATCAATTCATAGTATAAGCTTGAAATAAATAGTTATTCATAATCAATCAACATTTCATAATACCCCAACATAATTCATGCTCGTAATTCATAAAAGAGATACCCATAGGTAATATAACTTGAAAACATGCAATTTATAAAAAAAAGAGGTTTGGGATCTATGTGGAAAAGGACCCAATGGATGAAACCCACATACCTCAAACTTGGATTTTCATGAGATGAGCTTGAAGAGAACTTAGAACTTGAAGAGAATCCTTGAGTTGCAAGTTTAAGCTTGAAATCCTTGAAATTTGAATGAGATATTTGATTAAGTCTTAGAGAGGTTTTTGTGAGGGTTTTGAGTGATTTAGAGTTGAAAATGAGTAAGTATGGGTGTTTCTATGCAAACGTTGGAAAGGGGCTATGACCCCAATGCCTTCGGCCGACACAGAAAAATTGAAAAAAAACTTGTACTAGTTCGCATTTGGTCTGCGATGCGAACTAATCATGATGGAAAGAATAACAATAATCTTCGCCCAGTCTGTGTTGTGGCCTAGTCGCGAATGCACATTGGAATTTGATAATTTATGAAATTTATTTTTAATTACAGGTCCTTTAAAATCTAGGTTATACCCGTCTCTGAGTCAATTTTTCCCCTAGATCAAGAATATGAAGTCAGAGTTTTGATATCATGCACGGATTTTGAGATATATGAAAATTACGATTATGGAAATTTCTGAAGCATATTCTGGGGCATTTCAATATCTTCCCCTTGCGAACATTCATCCTCGAATGTCAAAGAAATGTGCATAAGAGAAGTAATCATGAAAATTTCATCCCGACATGAATGTAACAATCGCATTTAAACATCACTTCCAAAAAGTCTCAATATGAATGTCAAAAATCATAATAAACTTGCTCCCATGAACATGAATGCATGCAAAATGACATAAGGGTTGAAACTTAAGGCTTGAAATCATATAAAGGACTTAAATTAGTACCTTCGGCTTGAGTAGAGTAGAACATATATGGATATCACTTTTTCATGTCCGCCTCGGCTTCCCATGTGGCATTTTCAACTTGTTGGTTCTTCCAAAGGACCTTAACAAGAGCCATATCTTTGTTTCTCAACCTCTTCACTTGTCTATCCAAAATCTCCACTGGGACCTCCATATAGGTCAAATTATTTTCTACAACACCCACAATATCCAAAGGCACTATAACACTTGGGTCTTCTCAAAACTTTATAGGGACCCATAAATCTTGGGCTCAATTTTCCCTTCTTGCCAAATCGGACTACACCTCATAATAACAAGTTCTTCTCAAAACTTTATAGGGACCCATAAATCTTGGGCTCAATTTTCCCTTCTTGCCAAATCGGACTACACCTTTCATGGGTGAGAGTTTTAAATAGACCCGATCACCAACCTCAAACTCAAGATCTCTTTTCCTGACATCAAAATATGACTTTGGTCTACTTTTGGTTGTTTTCAATCTCTCCCCAGTCATCCTCACCTTCTCCAAGGCCTCCATAACCTAATTCGAACCTAGCAAAGCCATCTCCCCCACTTCAAACCACCCAACCAAGGATCTATAACGTCTACCATATAGAACTTCAAGGGAAGCCACACCAATACTTGAGTGGTAGCTATTATTGTAAGTAAACTCAATGAGTGGAAGATGTTCATCCCAACTACTCTTAAACTCCAAAACATAAGCCCTAAGCGTATCCTCAAGAGTTTGGATAGTCCTCTCAGCTTGACCATCCGTTTGAGGGTGAAAGGCCATGCTAAGCTTAACCTTGGTACTAAGACCTCTTTGGAATGACTTGCAAAAGTGAGAAGTGAATTGAGAACCACGATCAAAATTAATAGACAAGGGAATCCCATGTAATCTAACTAACTCATAAATGTATAACTTGGCATAATCTTCGGCACCATAACTGTTTTGACCATTAGAAAGTGAACCAACTTTGTCATTCTATCCACAATAACCTAAATAGAGTCAAAATGTTTCCTAGCCTTAGGCAACCAAACCACAAAATCCATATTGATCTCTTTCCACTTCCAAATAGGAATCTCTATATCTTGGGCTAGGCCACCCTACCTTTGATGTTCGGCTTTGACTTGTTAGCAAATGTGACATTCGAATATGAACTTGGCAATATCTCTTCATACCACCCCAACAATACACCTCCCTCAATTCTCTATACATCTTTGTAGATTCAAGGTGAATGGAATAGGATGAATTATAGGCCTCCTTCAAGATCAAATCTTTCAAGTCATCTATATTCGGCACACACAATCTACCTTGGTACCTAATGGCACCATCTCCCCCTTGGGAGAAAATCTCCTGTTTGCCATCTCCCACCAAGTCCTTCAACTCTAGCAAGGCGGAGTCGAGATCTTGTTTTACCTTTTACCTCCTCAATCAAGGAAGATTTAGAACTATCAACCACCACTACACCACCATTATTAACTTCATCCAACCTAACCCCCAATCTAGCCAAATGGTGAACCTCTCTAGCCACCTCTTTGCTACCATCATCAATATAGGCTAGACTACCCATAGACACCCTACTTAGAGCATTGGCCACAACATTTGCTTTACCGAGGTGATAATGCACACTCATATCATAATCTTTAAAGAGGTCTAACAACCTTTGTTGTCTCAAGTGAAGATATTTTTAGGTTAACACATATGGGAGACTTTTGTGGTTAGGAAACACATCATCATGAACCCCATACAAGTTGTGATACCAAATTTTCCAGGCTAATAACATGGCTGCCAATTCAAGAGCATGGCTAGGATAATTCTTCTCATGAACCTTATGTTGCCTAGAGGCATATGCTATTACCTTACCATTTTGCATCAAAATATACCCCAAACCAATTCTTGAGGCATCACAATATACAACAAATCCTTCCAACCCTTCCGATAGAGCCAAGGAAGGAGTGGTGACAAGCTTATTTTTCAAGGTTCGGAGAATCTTGTCATATTCATCGGTGCACATAAATTTGACCTTCTTTTGTGTCAACCTAGTCATAGGAGAAGCAATAGAAAAGAAACCTTTCACAAACCTCTGGTAATAACCCGCCAAACCCAAGAAACATCTAATATCCAATGGAGTCAAAGGTCTAGGACAATTTCTAATCACCTACGTCTTTTTAGGATCCACCTTAATGCCATCATCGGACACCACATGCCCTAGAAAAGAAATCTCTTTCAACCAAAACTCACATTTCTCATATTTTGCATACAACCTCTCCTCCCTCAAGATTTGCAACATCACTCTCAAATGAATCACATGCTCCTCCTCCATATGGGAATAAATCAAGATATCATTAATAAAAACCACCACAAATAAGTCAAGAATAAGTGACTAGCCCTTTGAAGTTGATCAAAAAGGTCATCAATCCTTGGTAGAGAGTACTTGTTCTTGATTGTGACTCTATTGAGTTACTGGTAATCAATGCACATTCTAAGGGAACCATCATTGTTCTTCACAAACAACACTAGTGCACCCCAAGGTGACCTACTAGGCCTTATGAAACTATTTTCCAACAAATCCCTCAATTGCTCCTTTAAGGTCTTTAATATTGTCGGGTCATATAGTAAGGGGGTATAGAAGTGGGATGTGTGTCGGGAAGGAGGTCTATACTAAAATCTATTTCCCTTATGGGAGAAACACCAGAAGGTCATCGGGAAAGACATCAAGAAACTTATTGACCACCGAAACTGACTCAATAAGAAGGACTTTGGACTCAATCCATAACCCACACAAGATGATAGAGACAACCCTGGGAAATCAACTTTTGGGCTTTAAGATAAGAAATGAATCTACCCTTGACCACCACATCATGACTTTCCCACTGAAGGACGGGCTCATTAGAGAATTAGAATTTAACCCTACAGGTTCTACAATCAATAGGAGCATAATATGCATGTAACCAATCCATCCTAAGAATGGTATCAAAATCCACCATATATAATTCAACAAAATCACAAGGCAAGAGTTTATGCAATATGAACACGGGATAATTTCTGTAGACTCTTTTAGTAATAATGGACACACCAACATGGGTAGAAACTTCATAACGTTCACACAACAATTCTAGACTAACATGAAGCTTTTTACAATAAAAGGAGTAATAAAAGAAAGAATGACACCCAGGTTTATCAATGCATACACATCCAAATCAGAAACATTTAATATACCGGTGACAACATCTGGCACTTCATCTACCCCTTGTCTTCCTTGAAGAGTATAGACTCTATTTTACCTTGGAGCACCCCCTTGTTGGCTTCCTCTTTCCTTTTGACCCACATTTACACCTTGGCCTTATGGATGACCATCTCTACCTTTTCTTTGAGCATGAGGACAATCAATAACATTGTGATCCATCTTACCACAACCAAAGAAAGCATTAGAATTCCTCAAACATGAACTACTATGATTCTTTTCACACCTTGGGCCTCTAGGTTTTGCCAATCCTCCATTACCATCTTGGAACCTTGGTTTGGTCACTCTATCATTGGAGAACCTCTTGGTAGGAGCATTGGATGACCCTCGGCCTTGGAACTTGTGGCCTTGAGGAAATCGGCCACCCTTAGATCCTTGGAAACCACCTTCAAAATTAGCCCTCTTGGACTCACCACTTTTTCTTTTTCTAAGCTTTTTCCCCTCTAGTTGCTTGCCATATATGATGAGTGGGGACAAATCCATATCACCTACTAGAATTGTGGTACAACACTCCTCATTTACCAAGTAGAATTCTCCCGACATAAATTTATTCATCCTTGATCAAGGTTCGGCAACCAATTATGAAACATACTTGGAGAGTTAGTTGAACTTGAGGACATACTCCCTCACACTCATGGAAACTTGCTTAATGTTCATAAACTCCATCAACTTAGCCTCCCTTTGCTCAATAAAAAAGAACCAGTTGAGGAATGCGGCTTTGAACTCTTCCCAAGGGATAGCATCATCATTCCCCTTCTCCAGCTTCCATTATTCGCCAACTCTGTCTTTTCCTCCAAATTGACACTAATGATTGATAGTGTTGTGTACACCTCATCTATGAACTCTTGGGGATCCTCATCCATCTTGTATCCCCGTGATGGATCCATTGAACTTCAGTGGGTTCATTATAGTGAAATCCCTCACCCTAAAAGTTGGAGTGGGAGCATGAGGCACTTGGGCCCCTTGGTTGAGTTGGTTGGTCATAGCATGAACCAACATTATAATAGCATATCGAAACTCATATTAGGCAACCCCTCCTCCTTAAGGAGCTTGAGAGCAGGAGGGGCGAGTTGATCCTTGGGTGTATGGGCTCTCCTTAGTCTCCCTCTTCGAATTAGCATGATCTAGCATAGCAAAGAGCATTTCTTAGGGGAAAAACCCTTACACTTACTTCTAAAGCATGATATAGACCATGAAGAAGTGAAACATTTCCTAAAACACCTCATAGCCTCCTATTCATAGTTGTGATGTGCATCACAACCATGAATAAGACTCTAATCGATGCAATGTGTTGGATTCCAAGGATCATTAACAACCTAATGCTCTGATACAAAGTTTGTCATAACCCAAGCCTAGGGCCTAGATGTGACACGGCGAATGGGAAGCCAAAAGGACCCAAAAAAGCCTCTTAGCATATCAGTCATACATCCTTGGTCTAGAAAGCAAAATAAACAACAACAAGAGATATAATAAAAAGGAAGTGGGACTAAGGAAAGCCTTTCATAATCATTAAAGAATAAGAGTCATACTCAAGCATAAGTACATCATAATATTCCAACAACACCTCTAATATAGAACGGAGTAGGGCCAAGACACTTTTTAGGCTCACCTTCATAATAACAAGTGTTCAACAAGATAAAGCCTCAAATAGCAAGAGTCATATAGATAGTGTCCTCGGACTTGAGGACACACCAAAGCTTGTCTCCAAAGTATTAACTAGCCACATAGAGGAGGATGATCAAAAGATGCTCGATACCTACATGGTAATATCATGTAGGCGTAGAGTATGCATTAGTACGTTTAAATGTATTAATTATGTAGGATACTATGCAACAAGACACAACCCTATATAGTCAAAATGCATAATAATAAGTAATAGATAAGTGTAATCTCAATATGACATGCATGATCAACGCTTGAAGTAAAACATGCTTGTAAATCATTCAACTTGCACAGGACATAATACATGTGTAAGAAGAGACCCTAACCAACAAAAGTAAGACCAAGTGACCTACAACTTGGAATTCTTGATGATTACCCCTCATCGGTAAAGAGGTGGTCTACTTGCCAAGGTAAACCATACTTCATCTTAAGGGAGCCCATCCCATTTTCGAGAAGTAACCCCCCTTACGGGAATCCATCCTATTTTGGGGTAGATTTCATGATAAAGAGCACTAAATAGATCCACTAGTATAGCAAGGGTAAAGCATAATAATATGTTGGCACATAGTTTGAGGAAAGGAGTATGGACTCTTGAGGATGTTAATGCCGATATCCAATCCATCGGTGCAAAGTCTAATCCCATGAAATACTTGAAACTATCATACTTTAATCATAACATGAATAGCTTGTGAGAACATGACTTGAGTAGCTCATAAACATGCTTGACCTGTAATGGTAAGCCTTACTTGAAACATATGAGTAGAACATAACACATGAACCTTTGCCTTAATATTAATGGCTCACAAGAGATAAAAATCTTGAAATATGGCGTAACTTGATACGTGTAACATCATAGATACTTTTCATGAAATCAATACTACTTGAAAGCCCTTAATAAT
Organism: Solanum virginianum; assembly: GCA_000787875.1. NCBI lineage: Eukaryota > Viridiplantae > Streptophyta > Magnoliopsida > Solanales > Solanaceae > Solanum > Solanum virginianum. The sequence goes on along the minus strand of DF360302.1, from coordinate 59,492 downwards.
CATATAATCATTTGACATGTAAATCATATAATAGATCCTCAATAACTTGAGAATTCTTGACTTGACATTTTATCAAACAGTTGGTGGATTCATGATACTAGTTCAAAATCATGCAATTGAAGAATGAAATAATATGAGAAAACTCAATGCAAATCAACCCACCAACGTATTGTAAAACCCTCATGTATGGTACCTTGAAATTCATCATCAAATCTCATAATAGATCACAATTTCATAGCTCAAAACATGCATAATCTTAATAGACAAAACTAATTCATAATATAAGAATGAAATAGACAGTTACGCATAATCAATTAACATTTCATAAAACCCCCACATAATTCATATTCATAATTCATAATAAGAGATACCCATAGGTAATAAAACTTAAAAATATGCAATTTATAAAAAAATAGAGGATTGGGCTTCATGGGTGAAAGGACCCAATGGTTGAAACCTATATACCTCAAACTTGGGTTTTCTTGAGATGAGCTTGAAGAGATCTCAGAGCATGAAGAAATCCTTGAGTTCCAAAGTTAAGGTCAAAATCCTTAAAATTTGAATGATATATTTGGTTAAGTCTTGGAGAGGTATTTGTATGGGTTTTGAGTGATATAGAGTTGAAAAATGGCTAAGTATGGGTATTGTCATGAATAAGTGGGCATGGGGCTATGACTCCAATGCCCTTGGACGACATAGAAACATTGAGGAAAAAGTTGTACTAGTACGCATCTGATCTGCGATACAAACCTATCACGGAGGAAAGAATAACACTGATCCGTGCTGAGTCTGCGACACAGCCTAGTCGCAGATGTACACTGCAATTTGAAAATTTGTGAAATTTTGTTTTTGCTACAAGTCCTTTAAAATCCAGGTTATACCTATTTTCCACTCAATTTTCCCCCTAATCGAGAATATGGAGTTGAATTTTTTATATCATGCACGAATTTTGAGATATGTGGAAATTTTGGTTATGGGCATTTCCAAAGCACATTTTGGGGAATTTCATCACTAGTATAGCAAGGGTAATATTCATAATCGTATGGTGGCACATAGTTTAGAAAATAAAGACTTTACAGAAGGACCCCTTGAGTCGAGCCTCCATCTTAAGCCTCAATCGGTGCTAAGTTAAATCCCACAGAATAGTTGAAATTATCATACTTTAATCATAACATGAATAGCTTGTAAGAACATGAGTTGAGTGGCTTATAAACATGCTTGACCTCTAATGCTGAGCCTAACATGAATATGAGAATAGATCATAGTCATACATGAACCCTTGCTTTAACATGAATGGTTCACAAGAGGTAAAAAACTTGAAATAGGGGTTAACTTGATACTTGTAAAATCATAGATACTTTTCATGAATTCAATATATTCTTGAAATCCCTTAATCTTCATGAAGTCACTTGACTTGTAAATCATGTAATAGATCATGAACACGAGAATTTTTGTGATGTCATTTTATCAAACACATGGTGGGTTCATGATACTTGTTCAAAATCATGCAATTCAAGAGTAAAACAAGATGAGTAAACTCTATACAAATCAACCCACAAATATGGTAGTAAAAGCCTCATGTAGGGTACTTCGAAATCCATCACAAAAGCTTATACTAGTTCATAGTTTCATAGCTTAAAACATGCATAGTCACAATAGACAAAAATCAATTCATGAAATAAGCTTGAAATAGACATTCATAATAATTAATCAATACTTAATAAAATCCCAACATGATTTATGTTCATATTTCATTATAAAAGATATCCATAGGTAATACAACTTTAAACCATAAAATTTTAATTAAAAGAGAACGTTGGGCTCCATGGGTGAAAGGATACATGGATGAAGACCCATATACCATAAAACATGATTTCGTTGAAATAAAATTGAAGTAGACTTAGAGCTTGAAATGAGTCCTTGAGTTCCAAAATTGAGCTTGAAATCCTTAGATTCGAGTGATAGAATTGATAGATTCTTGGAAAGGTTTTAGAGAGGGTTTTGTGAGTTATAGAGTTTAAAAATAGCTAAGTATGGGAGATTTCAAGTGGGCATGGGGTCAATGTTGCACTAGTTCGCGCCCCAAGCACGACGCGGACCAGATGCAGATGAACAACTACACTAGTCTGTGCCCCAGGCATGTCACGGCCTGGGCATAGACACACACTATATAAGGAAAATTAGTAAAAATTATTTTTCGCTATGAGTCTTCTAAAATCTGGGTTATACCCATTTGCCACTCAATTTTGCCCGTGATAGAGAATATTAAGTCAAATTTTTGAAATCATGCACCAATTTTGAGATATATGGAAATTAGAATTATGGGGCATTCTGAAGCACATATGGGGTGTTTCAACATATTTAAAGTTTAAAATTTCAGTAATTGAGTACGTGACCTCGATTATGGGGCATGGAATATTTATACGACCAGTAAACGCCTTCTGTATGGCATGCCGACCAGTTCTCCCATTTTATTTAGGACTTGTATTTTACTTATTATAAATTGGTTATTTAGGTTATTTTTCATATGTTTTTTGTCTAGTACTCAGAGAAATCAGTAATTAGAGAGAAAAAATGGTGATATCACATTGGAGAGTCTTTGAGAACACTTGTGTTTGAATTTCATCTTTAAACCTGTGATTCTTATTGAAGTTAGACTTGCTCGTTCTTAAATCTATTGTGTAAGTGTTCAATTATGTTTTCTCAATCCCTAATTCTTGTATCTACACAAAGCATGATTAGCTAAATCCATAACTAGTGTCGTGGGAACCATGAAGAACTAACAAAGTAAAATTGGATAATTCATAATTCTTCGAAAGTGTGTATGCATGTATTAATTAACTCTCTTCATTTTGCATATTTTCTAATGGTGGCCAACATTAGAACTCCCTAGTTTTACTAACTGGACCAAAGAAGTGATGAATAGGAAAAGAGATTAATTAACAATATTTGATTGATGTGCTCTCGCCTAATCAACCACATGTGTTGGAGTAGGACTTTGCCTACTTTGAGCCATCTTCAGTCTCTCCCTTATTAACCTTACATTTTCTAAAGACTCCATGACATAACTTGGTCCCAATAAAGCATTTTCCCCCACATTAAACCACCCAATTGGGGACTTATATCACCTGCCATATAGGACTTCAAATGGAGCCATTCCAATGCTAGAGTGATAGCTATTGTTGTAAGGAAACTCAATCTGTGGAAGATATTCATCCTAACTACTTTTGAACTCCAAAACACAAGCCTTAAGCATATCCTCAAGATTTTAAATTATCCTTTTGTCTTGACCGTCCGTTTGAGGATGAAATGTCGTGCTAAGCTTAACTTCGGTACCAAGACCCTTTTGGAAGGATCTCCAAAAGTAAGAAGTAAATTGAGCACCACGATCCAAAATAATAAAAATGGTACCACATGCAATGGACCAACTCATGAATATATATCTTGGCATACTCTTCGGCACCATAAGTTGTTTTAATAGGTAAAAAGTGAGCAAATTTTTTCATTCTATCAACAATAACCTAAATAGAATCAACTTTCTTCCTAGTCTTTGGCAACCCAATCTCAAAATCCATATTGATCTCTTCCCACTTCCAAGTAGGAATTTCTATGTCTTGGACTAGGCTACCCAGCCTTTGATATTCGACTTTAACTTGTTGGCAATTGTGACATACAGTTACGAACCTAGCAATATCTCTTTTCATATCACCCCACTAATAAACCTCCCTCAAATCTCTATACATCTTTGTAGAAATGGGATGAATAGAGTAGGACAAATTATGTTCCTCTTGCAAGATCAAATCCCTAATCCTATTAACATTAGTCACACACAACCTACCTTGGTATCTAAGGACGCCATCTCCCCCTTGGGAGAAAACCTCCACTTTACCATCCTTCAATAAAGCTTTCAATTCTAGCAAGGCAGGGTCAAGGTCTTGTTTGGACTTGATCTCTTCAAACAAAGAAGATTTGGAACCATCAATATCCACCACACCTCCATTTTCAACTTCATTCAACCAACTCCCAACCTAGCTAACTGATGAACTTCTCTATCCACTTTCTTATTGCCATCACCAATATGAGCTACACTTCCTATGGACACTCTACTTAGAGCATCAGCCACAACATTACCTCTGTAGGGATGATAGTGCACACTCATGTCTTAATCTTTAAGGAGTTCTAACCAATCTCTTTGCCTCAAATTGAGATCCCTTTAGGTGAACACACATTGGAGATTTTTGTGGTTGGTAAATATGTCTACATAATCCCTATACAAATAATGATGCCATATTTTTAATGAAAATACCATGGCTGCTAACTCAAGATCATTGGTGGGATAATTACACTCATGCACCTTTAATTTTTGAGAAGAATATGCTATGACCTTGCCATTTTGCATTAACAGACACCTCAAACCAACCCTTGAAGCATCATAGTAAACAACAAACCCTTCTGGTAGAGCCAAAATAGGAGCGGATGTAAGATTGTCTTTCAAAGTTTGAAAACTCCTATCACATTCGTCGGTCCATAAAAACTTTGCCTTCTTTTGAGTCAATTTTATCAAAGGGGAAGCAATTGAGGAGAAACCATTCACAAACCTTCGATAATAGCCCGCTAATCCCAAGAAATTCCTATTATCTATTGGAGTTGAGGGCCTAGGCTAATTTCTAATCAGTTTCATTTTCTTAGGGTCCACTTTTATTCCACCACCCGACCCCAAATGCCCTAGCAATGCGACTCCCTTCAACAAAATTCACATTAATTAAATTTAGCAAACAACTTCTTATCTGTCAACATTTGCAACACTACCCTCAAATGCATCACATATTCTTCTTCACTCCAGGAGTAAATCAATATGTCATCTATGAAGACCACTGTGAACATGTCAAGGTAAGGTTTAAAGAACCTAATCATGAGATCCATAAAAATTATCGGTGTATTAGTTATACTAAATAACATCAGTACTAATTCTAAATTCCTATATCTAGTCCAAGATGCCATATTGGGAATATCACACTCCCTTACCCTCACTTGGTAGTATCTGGGCCAAAGATCAATCTTAGAAAAATGACTAGCCCCTTGTAGTTGGTCAAGTGGTCATCTATCCTTAGAAGGGGATACTTGTTTTTTATTGTGACCTTATTGAGTTATCAATAGTCGATCCATATTCTAAGTGACCTGTCTTTCTAATTTACAAACAACACTGATACACCCCAAGGTAACTTACTAGGCCTTATAAAGTCTTCTCCAATAATCCTTCAATTGGTTCTTGAACTCCTTAACTCTATCGAGGCCATGAGATAAATGGGAATAAGAATAGGAATAGGTTGAGTATCGGGGAGGAGATCTATACCAAAATCTATATTCCTTTCAAAAGGGACACTAGGAAGTTCATCGGGAAAGACATCAAGAAACTTATTGACAACCAGAACCGACTCGATAGGAGGGACTTTAGACTCAATATCCCAAACTCTTATAAGATGGTAAATGCAACCCTTAGTAATCAATTTTGGGCCTTAAGACAAGAAATAAACCTACCTTTAACAACCAAGTTATGACATTCCCACTCAAAGATGGTTTCATTAGGAAATTTGAATTTAACCCTATGAGTTCTACAATCAATGAAATCATGATATGCATGTAACCAATTCATCCCAAGAATGCCATCAAAATCCACCATGTCATGTTCAACAAAATCACAAGACAACACTTTATGCAATATAGACACGGGACAACCCCAATAGACCCTTCTTACAATAATGGGCTCACCAATGGGGGTAGACACCTCAAAGGGTTCACATAGTAATTCGGGACACATATGAAGCTTGTTAGCAACAAAAGGAGTAATGAAAGAGAGAGTAACACCCAGATCATATAAAGCATACACATCATAATGATAAACCTTTAACACACTGATAACTATATCGGTCACTTCACTCCTTGGCTCCTTTGAAAGGCATAGAACTAATTGTGACATGGAGCACCCCTTGTTCGCCTCCTTATGCCCTTTGATCAGCATGAGCACCTCATCCTTGGGGACAACTATCCTTTCCTTTGTCTTGAGTGTAGAAACAATCAATAAGCTTGTGGCCTACTCTTCCACACCTATAGTAAGCATTCTAATCCCTCAAGCATTTGCCACAATGATTTCTTCCATATTTTGGGCACCTTGGAAGAGTCATCACACTGTCGCCACATTAAACAGTAGGGTTAGGCACCTTATCATTAAAAAAATCTTTAGTTTTAAGAATTGAACAATCCTTGGCCTTGGAATTTGTTACCTTGTGTGAAGTGGACACCCTTAGCACCTTGAAAACCACCATCATACCAAGCCTTATTGGACTCCCCACTCCTTCTCCTCCTAAGCTTTTCCCCTTCAAGTTGCTTGGCATAAGTCATGAGCCAAGAGAATTACATATCACCTATAAGCATAATGGTGCAATATTCTTCATTCACTAAATCGGATACCCTCGACAGAAACTTGTCCATCCTTGCTCTAGAGTCGACAACCCAATGAGGAGCATATTTAAAGATCTTGTTAAACTTGAGGGAATACTCCCTCACACTCATGGGGCCTTGCTTGAGATTCATGAACTCCATCATCTTTGCCTCTCTCAATTCAATAGGGAATAATCGATTGAGAAAGGAAGCCTTAAATTCCTCCCATAGGATAGGATCATCATTCCATCTCTCAAGTTTCCATTGAGTAATCCAATCTTTTGCAACACCCTTGAAATGATAGGTTGCAAGTTCCATCTTATCCTATGAATTCATCCCCATAATAGAAAGCACTTTGTATATCTCATCAAATTCATAGGGGTCCTCCTCTGTTTTCGAGCCATGGAATTCTGAAAGATTTATCCTTGTGAAATCCCTAACTCTTGAAGTCGGGGTGGGAGCATGAGGAGCTTGGGCTCCCTAGTTCAATTGGTTGATCATGGCCTGTGCCAACATGGAAATGACATTTCTGTATTTAGCATGCATAACCCCTTCTTCTTGGGGAGCTTGAGGATCCGGATGGGCCGGACCCTCCTTGAGTATGGAAGGTCTTTGAACCATTCTCCTTGGTTTTGGTATGATCTCTAAGAGCAAAACACCACCTATTAAGGAAGGAAATCTTATTTTAAACTTAAGGCACGACATATATCATGAAGAAGTGAACCATTTCCTAAAATGCCTTATAGCCTCCTATTAATAGTTGTGGCATGCTTCACAACTATGAACAAGACTCTACTTGAAGTGGTGTGTTGGATTTTCGAGGATCATTTATAAACCTAGTGCTTTAATACAAAGTTTGTTATGACCCAAGCCTAGGGCCTAGACATGACACAGCAAATGGGAACCTGTGGGAATCCCCATAGAAGCCTCTTTTTGTCCCTGAAATGCAGGACTCACCAATAGTAGTCTTCACCGGATATCGGCTAGCCACGAGGAGGAAGAGGATGGATAGGAGCTCTGATCCTTACATGGTTACATCATATAGGCAAAAAGTATACATTAGTACTTCGAATGTACTAAGTATGTGGGTTTACATGCAATAAGGAACATGAGCAATAATGATCAATATGTATAATCTTAATCAATGGACATGAGTTCCACATGACATGTATGATCAACACTCAAATTAAAACATGCATATAGATAGTCAAACTTGCATAATAGATCATACATATGTGGGAGGAGACCCTAACTGACATATAAGACCAAGTAAGCAACTACTCGAAATACCCTCCACACTAAATAAAGGAGTGTGGTCTACTTGCCAAAGTAAACCAAGCATAACCCCACATAGTGGGTAATATGGCCTAGTTGGATCAACTAGTAAAACTCCATTTAGGGTAATAATATAAAACTATGGTGACACATAGTTAAGAGATCAAGACATTATATAAGTAGGCCTTAGGTTGAGCCCCCACCTTAAGCCTCTTTTGGTACTCAGTCTAGTCCCATGAAATACTTAAAATAATTATAAATTTTATCATAACTTATTGAAGTGTGATAACATGGCATGAGTAGCTCATTCAAATACATGACCCCTACACATAGTATATACCTTGTACTAGAGGCTAGAAAAAATATAGCATGGACTTGACCCCTTCTAGTAGACATTGCATTACACATGAGGGTAGATATTGTAACATACTTGACCCTTTCTAGTAAGCTTTAGATAGTACATGAGGGTAAAATAGTTACATGAATGACCCCTTCATGTAGACATGATTTACTCACAAGAAAGTAGAATATACAGCATAAGGGCTCAACATTTTACTTGAAAATCATAGAAACTTTTTATGAGTTCAATACATGCTTATGAGCCCATAGCTTATCATAACATGCTTGTCTTGAAATTCATGCAATAATCTTTCATCAAAATAAGAATCCATTTTCATGTAGATTTAATCAAACATGGTGGGTATATGCACATGTACTTAAAATCATGCATTTCAAGAGTATGAAATAAGAGAGAAGAAAAATCAATTTATTTAAAGTTATTCAAATCAACCCACCCTAATTATAGTAAAACCCTTGTTTTGGGTATCATGAAAACCAACAATAATCCATAAGTTCATTCATAGCTTTTCATGGCATAATAGGGTACATGACTTTAATACCATAAAATCCATCATAATGTCAAACCCCAATAATGTTCTAGCATAATAAAATCATTACTTAGAGAACCCAAGAAGAAACTATATGTACAATGCTAATGATATTACCATAAGAAAGAGTTCATGAATACCCTTAAAATAATCTATAAATCTTATGTAGTTTGAGAAGAAGATTGGTTGGACTTGTGGGAATGAAGGTTCCAGTAATCAAAACCATATACCTTAGTGATAATGATGGAGGAAACCTGATTTAGAGGTGGAAGATTCAAAACCCTAGTTTGCACCCTTTACTTGAAAGCCTTGAAGAGCATGAGAGAGTTTTGAGACTTAGAGTGTTTTGGAATAAGGAGGATTGAGATAAATTAGGGTTGTATAAGATGATAGAGGACATAGATGGGCTCAAAATGATGTAGCTTAGACTTAGAAAAAGAGGAAAAGTCAAATTTTCCCATACTAAAATCCTTGTCAGACACGTCTAAGAGACCCTATTTATAGGCCATCAATGGATTTTGTCAGATGACCCTTTTCCAAATTTCATAGGCCCCTTTCCTTTGACTCCCATTCTATGAGACCATTTAAGACTCATACAGTACTTTGCAGGTCATCTGATAAATCATAAATTGAACTTCAAAGAGATCCCAAATTTCATCAAGTCTGCCAGGTTCTATGAACCCACTTTATAGGTCATACTTTATCTTATGAGTCATAAACCCCTTTGTAAACATCAACAGTTCAAATTTTCTAAGCTTATTTTCTATATCTCTCCTATCCCCATCAATGGGGTCTTATATGTTACAATCGAAGAAAGCCCTATAGTGATCCTAGTCCAAGTAGTCTAATGGCATAGTTGTGAGTATAGGGGCAAACATAAGGCATTGATCATAATGTTTGAATATCTATTGTGAGTGCGAGTGATTTTTCTTAGTCCCAAGCATCAAATCTGAATATGCTATCATGAGTGAGATACGAGACTTCTTTGGTTGAAGGAAGTTGCATTACATTGTTGATTCTAGGCTATTTCAGTTATTGTTGATTATTTGCTGTTACCTTACTTTTCAAGTTATGCTATCACATATATTGATCTGTATTGATTTCCTTGATGACTATCGGATATGCATTGATAACGTAGTGTGGGTATCTGTTATTGATTTAAAAGTGATGTATGCTATTAGATTGAGGTTTGTGTGTTACTATACTACTTATGTAGATTGAGTAGTACAGTCCATAAGTTTCTGAAGAACAGTCAAACTACTATACTACTTGTGTGAATTCTTGTGGAGAATTTTGGATTTCTAGATCTTAACTTCAACTTTGTATATGTTTAATTATGCTATTCCATAACATTATTTGTTCATCTACAATGATTATGCATAGCTAAATCAACAACTAGGGTTATAGGAACCATGAAGAACTAACAAGGTAAAACCAGATAATCCATAATTCTTAAAAAGTGTGCATGCATGTATTAATTAATTTTCTTTATTTAGAATGCTTTTTAATGGTGGCCAATGTTATAACTCACCTAATTCTTACTGACTGGATCAAGGGGGTAATGAATGGTATAAATGATAATTAATAGGATTCAATATAATCCCTCTCGTTTAATCAACCTAACTGGATAAAGAGATGGGTGTAATAGGATAAAAGGTAAGGGTTAGTAAAACAACACTTCAGGGATGGATCAAATCATGTAATAAAATTTACCTCTCGACTGGATCAAAGGGTTTGGTAAACTTAACTTACTATTTTGCATGCTACACACTAGAAAAGGTTATGATTATCTAGTGACACTAGGTTAAGAAGTCATGGGGAACACAAAATCCTAGTTATTTCTCTCTGGTTTAACAACACTTGCTTCTAGTTTAGGTTTATTTCTTGCAATTACAAATCCCCACCCATTTCGTGAGATAAGTAGGTTAATTCATTCTACTTGCTTGCAATTATTCCAGGTCTGGACCATTTTCTCTATAGAATTCAGCCCTAACCTTGGTTAGGTTATATATCTTGACAACGACCACTTAAACTTTCAAAAAAGAGATGTAGCTTGGGTGACAACAAGCATCTTATTACACTTGTTTGCAAGAGTAAGTTGGCCTTAAGGGCGGCCATCTTTTTCTTTGCTTGCAATACTAGAGCAATCAAATATCTTAGCATAAGTCATCAACCTATATATGTCCATATCCTTGATAAGCATAGTGGTTCGACATTCATTCACAACCAAGTCCAACACCTCTAGAAGAAACTTGCTTATTTGAGCTCAGAAGTCGGCCACCAATGAAGGAGCATACTCAGAAAACTTCATAACTTAAGGGTAGAGTTTGTCACACTCATATTTCTTCACTTTAGATTGATGAGTTCCAACACATTTGCCTCTCTCAACTTAAGTGGATAGGAGTTACCAAGGAAAGCAACCTTAAACTTTTCCCAACATATAGGACCCTCTTCAACTCTTTCAGCCTTCCCTTGATTGTACCATACTTTGGCAATACCTTTGAGTTGGTAGGCTGCTAATTTCATCTTTTCCATTGAGGATAACCCCATAGAAGCAACAATCTTGTGAAACACCCAAATGTACTTTGGAAATATCCATAATCGTAATATTCATATATCTGAAAATCCATGCGTGATATTAAAAATTCAACTTTATATTCTTGATCAAGGGAAAACTTGAGTGGGAAATGGGTATAACCCCAATTTTAGAGGACCTATAGCGAAAAATAATTTTCACAAAATTTTCTTATCCAATGTGCTTCCGCAACTAGACTGCGATGCGGATTGTGCACAGATCGGTGTAAATTTGTCCCTCGTGATGGGTCCGCATCACGGATGAGATGCAGACCAGTGTAAATTTTTTCTTGGTTTTACATTTTGGCCCAAGGGCCTGGGGCATAACCCCATGCCTACTTATGCGTAAAAACACCTACAATTAGTCAATTTTCAAGTCTATATCACTCAAAATCCTCTCCAGGACTTAATCAAATATTTCATCCAAATTTAAGTGTGCCAAGCTTAGTTCTGGATCTTATGAACTCCATTAAAGCTTCAAGTCTACATCAAGAAAACCCAAGTTTAAGGTATGTCGATTTCATCTATTGGTCTTTTCACCCATGGAGCCTAATTCTCCTTTTTATGAAAAGTGCATGTTTTCAAGTTGTATCATCTACGGGTATCTCTTATTATGGATTTTGATTATAAATTATGTTAGGGTTTTATGAAATGTTGATTAAATATGCATGTTTATCTACTTCAAGATTATACTATTATTTGGTTTTGCCTATTGAAACTATGCATGTTTTGAGCTTTGAAACTATGATCTATTATGAAATTTGAGGATGGATTTCAAGGTATCTTACACGAGGATTTAACTATATGTTGGTAGGGTGATTTACATTGACTTTTGTCACATTATTTCACTCTTGAATTGCATAATTTCAAACAAGTATTGCACACCCACTAAGTGTTTGATAAAATGCTTTGACAAGGATTCTCATGGTATTGATGAACTACTACATGGTTTATAAGTCAAGTAACTTTATGATGATTAAGATATTATATGAATACATTGAATTCAAAAAAAATATCTATAGTGTTACAATTGACCACACCTTGTTGGGGGGGAGGAGACATGCCAATTCACCTTGTTGAGGAGGTGATATGCATCAACCACCTTGTTGGGGGGTGATATGCCCATTCTACCATATTGAGGAGTAGATACCTCGATCACCTTTTTTTTGGGGGGGGGGGGCAGGTAACATGCCCATACTACCACGTCGAGGGATGGAAACCTCGACCACCTTGTTAGGGGGTAATAGGCCCATACTACCACGTTGAGGTGTAGTACCTCAACCACTTTGTTAAGGGGTGACATGCCCATACTACCATATTAAGGGGTAGATACCTCGACCACCTTATTGGGGGGTGACATGCCCATACTACCATATTGAGTGGTAGATACCTCAATCACCTTACAAGGGGGTGACATGCCTTGGATTCCACTTAATAGTTGTTTGGTTTATAATTATGGTCTCTTCCCACATATGGCTTATGTTCTATACAAGCTATATGATTTACAAGAATGTTTTACTTCTAGATTAAAATGTGCATTGATTACTGATCTAGGAAAGTGTCTTGGGCCTCGCTCCAATCTATGTTAGAGGTGTTGTTGGAACAATTAATGTACTTATGCTATGAGTTTGACTCTTGGGTATTTTATGAATATCAAAGACTTTCTTTAGTCATGTTTTCCCTTATTTATATCTCTTGTTGTTGTTAATTTGCTTCTGTGACCAAGAATATGCGATTGATATACTAAGAGTCTTGTTTGGGGTGCCTTTGGGTTCCCATTCATCGTGTCACGCCTAGGCCTTAGGCTTGGGTCATGACAAACTTGGTATCAGAGGACTAGGTTATTAATGGTCCTCGGAATCCAACACAATACGTCGATTAGAGTCTTATTCATGGTTGTGAAGCACGCCACAACTATCAATGGAGTCTATGAGACATTTTAGAAATGTTTCACTCCTTCATAACCTATGTCGTGCGGTAGAGTTAAAAGTCTTATTACTGATCCCTAACCATTACGTTTCATAATATGTCTCAAGCTACTCTGAATGGTGGGCACGGTGGTGACCATCTCTCACTTGGTGGTCAATTTCCCAATGAGGATATATCGAATATGCAGGTTCATAATGCTCTATGGCTAATTGCCATGGTTGTAAGCACTTAACTCAATTAATAAGTGGGTGGTCCCGAGCCTTCAGGGGATAAGAGGAGGGAGAGTGAGGCTAAGAAGGCCCGAGATGGTAGTGCCTCATCTTCCACTAGTCTACTAGTTCCCGAGCAAAAGAAAAAAGGGATCCCTTTTGTCACTTGTCAAGGGTGTGGCAAGAAAAATCAAGAGAGATGTTTGGCAAAAATCTTGGGTTTTTTCAAGTGTAGCGGTGTTGTACATAAGATGAGAGATTGCACAATGGCCTCAAAGAAAAAGAGAAGAAGGTCCAAATTGAAGGTGACAATGGTGGGATGGCTTTCCTTAGGTGCCTAAAGTGTGGGAGAAATCATAGTGGCACATGTTAGAGGAACATGAGTGCATGCTTTAGGTGTGGCAAGATAGGCCACAAGATTCCTAGTTGTTCATATATTCAAGAGAAAGGCAAGGGTGTTGGTGTTCAAGTTTCCCCCACGTGTCACAAATGTGGATACCATTCGGGAGATTATTTGGTTGGTTCAAGTGCATGTTTTTGGTGCGGTGCAAAGGATCATAAGTCGAGATATTATCTATGGATTACTACAGATTATGAGTATAGTCGTCGATGTTCTCAACCATACATCTCTATGGGTCACTAGACTTGGAGTAATGTTTCACAGGTATGCTAAAGGTTTTTTATTTTGATATGTATGCTTTGATAGACCCAGGTGCCACTCTTTCTATTATTACTCATTTTGTTTCCAAAAAGCTTCATGTTAGCCTCGAATTTTTGTTCAACCATATGAAGTGTCTATCCCCATTGGTGAGTCCATTATTGCTAAAGGAGTCTATAGAAATTGTCCTGTGTTCATTTTGCATAAAATCTTGCCTTGTGATTTTGTTGAATTAGATATGGTGGATTCTGATGTCATTCTTGGGATGGATTAGTTGCATGCATATTATGCTTTTATTGATTGTAAAACTCGTAGGGTTAAGTTCCAATTCCCTAATGAGCCCATCCTTAAGTGGGAAAGTTGTGATGTGGTGGTCAAGGGTTGATTCATTTCTTTCCTTAAAGCCCAAAAGTTGATTTCTAGGGGTTGTCTCTATCAACTTGTGAGGGTTAGGGATGTTGAGTCCAAAGTCCTATCTATTCAGTCGGCTCTAGTGGTTAATGAGTTTCTTGATGTCTTTCTTGATGAGCTTCCTGATGTTTCTCTCAAAAGGGAAATAGACTTTGTTATAGATCTCTTTCCAATACTCAACCCATTTCTATTCCCCCTTACTATATGACCCCGGCAGAGTTGAAGGACTAATTGAGGAATTTATTGGAGATGGGTTTTATAAGGCCTAGTAAGTCACCTTCGGACACACCGGTGTTAGTTGTGAAGAAAAAAGATGGTTCTCTTAAAATGTGCATTGATTACTGATAACTCAATAGAGTCACCATAAAGAATAAGTACATTATGAAGGATTGATGAGCTATTTGATCAACTTCAAGTGGCTAGTTACTTTCTAAGATTAATCTTCGGTTTGGGTATCACCAAGTGAAAGTAAGGGAGTGTGACATTCCTATGATGGCTTTTCGAACTAGGTATGGGCACTTTGAATTTATGGTTATGTCCTTTGAATTTACTAATGCACCAACTATATTTATAGATGTCATGAATAGGGTTTTTAAACCCTACCTTGACTTGTTTGGGGTGGTTTTTGTTAATGATATCTTGATCTATTCCCATAGTGAGAAGGAGCTTGCGAATCATTTAAAGGTAATGTTGCAAATCTTAAGGGATGAAAGGTTATATGAAAAATATAAGAAATATGAGTTTTGGTTGAAAGAGGTCACTTTTCTAAGGCATGTGGTATCGGGTGATGGCATTAAGGTGGATCCCAAGAAGAAGGAGGTGATTAGAAATTGGCCTAGACCTTTGACTCCATCGGACATTAGATGTTTCTTGGGTTTGGTGGGTTATTACTGGAGGTTTGTAGATGGTTTCTCTTATATTGATTCTCTCATGACTAAGTTGACCCAAAAGAAGGCGAAATATGTGTGGACCGATGAGTGTGAAAAGAGTTTCCAAACTTTAAGAGATAAGCTTATCTTTGCTCCTAGTTTGTCTCTACTGGAAGGGTTGGAAGGGTTTGTTATATATTGTGATACCTCAAGAATCGATTTTGGGTGCATTTTGATGTAAAGTGGTAATGTGATAGCATATGCCTCTAAACCACTTAAGGTGCATGAGAAGAATTATCCTACCCATGATCTTGAATTGGTGGCCGTGGTATTTGCTTTGTAAATTTGTCATCACTACTTATATGGGGTTCATGTTGATGTGTTCACCGACCACAAGAGTCTCCAATATGTTTTCATCTAAAAAGATCTTAACATGAGACTAAGAAGGTGGTTAGAGCTCCTTAAATATTATGATATGAGTGTGCATGTCTGATGCTCTAAGTAAGGTGTCTATAGGTAGTCTAGCTCATGTTCATAGTGGTGGGAAAGAGGTGGCTAGAGAGGTTCATCAGTTGGCCAGATTAGGGGTTGGGTTTGATGAGGTTGACAATGGTGGTTTAGTGGTTGTTGATGGTTCTAGATCTTCCTTGATTGAGGTGGTAAAGGAAAAACAAAATCTTGACCCTACCTTGCTAGAGTTGAAGGCCTTGGTAGGAGATGGTAAAGTGGAGGTTTTCTCCCAAGGGGGAGATGGTGCCCTAGGTGCCAAGGTAGATTATTTGTGCCAAATAAAGATGATTTGAAAGAATTGATCTTGAAAGAGGCTCAAAGTTCATCGTATTCTATTAACCCCAATTATACAAAGATGTATAGAGACTTGAGGAGGTGTATTAGTGGGGTGGTATGAAGAAAGACATTGCCAAGTTCATATCTAGATGTCATAATTGCCAAGAAGTGAAAGTCAAACATCAAAGGTCGGGTGGCCTATCCTTAGATATAGAGATTCCTACTTGGAAGTGGGAAGAGATCAACATGGATTTTGTGGTTGGGTTGTAAGACTAGGAAATGTTTTGACTCTATTTGGGTTGTTATGGATAGAATGACAAAGTTGGCTCACTTCTTTCTTGGTCAAAACTACGTATGGTGCTGAAGATTGTGCCAAGTTGTATATAAATGAGTTGGTTAGATTGCATGGAGTGCACTCGTCTATCATTTCGGATCATGGTGCTCAATTCACTGCTCACTTTTGGAGATACTTTTAAAGAGGGCTTGGTACCAAGGTTAAGCTTAGCACGACCTTTCACCCTTAAATGGATGTTCAAGCTGAGTGGACTATCAAAACCCTTGAGGATATGCTTAGATCTTGTACTTTGGAGTTTAATGGTAGTTAGGATGAACATCTTCCACTCATTGAATTTGCTTACAACAATAGCTACCACTCAAGTATCGGTATGGCTCCTTTCGAAGCTCTTTATGTAGGCATTGTAGATCTCCCATTGGGTTGTTTGAAGTGGGGGAAATGGCTTTTCTAGGTCCAGATTTGGTCATGGAAGCTTTGGATAAGGTGAGGTTGATTAGGGAGAGATTGAAAACAACCTAAAGTAGACAAAAGTCCTATTCTGATGTGAGGAGAAGAGATCTTGAGTTTAAGGTTGGTGCTTAGGTTTACTTAAAAGTCTCACCTATGAAGGGCGTGGTTTGATTTGGCAAGAAGGGAAAATTAAGCCCAAGGTTTGTGGGTCCTTATCAAGTTTTGAGGAGAGTGGGTAAGGTTGCATATGAGTTGGAGTTGCCTATGGAGATGGAATGGTTCATCCAGTCTTCTATATATCCATGTTAATAAAGTGTGTGGGTGATCCACGTGCTATAGTGCCCTTGGATATTGTGGGTGTTGTAGAAGATAATTTGACTTATGAAGAGGTCCTGGTGGAGATTTTGAATAGACAAGTGAAGAGGTTGAGAAACAAAGAGGCAGCTTTCGTTAAGATCTTTTAGAGGAACCAAGTTAAAAGTGCTATATGAGAAGCCGAGGTAGACATAAGAAGGCAATACCCATACCTCTTCCACTCTAATCAAGCAGAAGGTGCTAATTTCATTCTTCTATATGATTACAAGTCTTAAGTTTCAGCCCTTATGTCATTTTGCATGCATTCATGTTTATGTTGACAAGTGTATGGTAATTTCTAACATTCATGTCAAGATTTTTAAAAATGATGTTTAAATGCATTTTTTACATATATATCAGGATGAAATCTTCATGATTACTTCTCTTATGTATGTTTTTTTGACATTTGGGAACTAATGTTCCTAAGGGGGAGATATTGAAACGCCTCGAAAATGCTCGAAAATGTGCTTTGAAAATGCCTATAATTATAATTTCCATATATCTCAAAATTCATCCGTGATATTGTAAATTTGACTTCATATTCTTGATCAGGGAGAAAATTGAGTGGGAATTGGGTATAATCTCAATTTTAAAGGACGCGTAGCGAAAAATAATTTTTGCAAAATTTTCTTATCCAGTGTGCATCTACGACCAAACAGTGACGCGAACTGGGTGTAAATTAGTGTAATTTTGTCCTTCCCGATAGGTCCACATCGCAGCCAATGTAAGGTTTTCCTTAGTTTTTCATTTTGGCACAAGGGCCTTAGGGTCACAGCCCCATGCCCACTTATGCGTAAAAATACCTACACTTAGCCAATTTTCAACTCTATATCACTCAAGACCCTCTCAAAACCCTCTCCAAGACTTAACCAAATATTTTATCCAAATTTAAGTGTCCCAAGCTTAGTTCTGGATCTCAAGAACTCTATTCAAGCTTCAAGTCTACATTAAGTAAACCAAAGTTTAAGGTATGTGGGTTTCATCCATTGGTCCTTTCACCCCATGGAGCCTAATTCTCCTTTTTATGAAAAGTGCATGTTTTTAAGTTGTATCATCTATGTGTGTCTCTTATTATGGATTCTGATTACAAATTATGTTGGAATTTTATGAAATGTTGATTGAATATGCATGTTTATCTATTTCAAGCTTATAATTCTACCCTCCCCAGACCTTACTTGTGGGATTTCACTAGGTATGTTGTTGTTGTTTTTGTTGTTGATTATGCATGGTTATCTATTTTAAACTTACACTATGAGTTTGGTTTTTCCTATTGAGACTATGCATGTTTTGAGCTATGAAATTATGATCTATTATGAGATTTGAGGATGGATTTCAAGGTATCTTACACGAGGGTTTTACTATAAGCTGGTGGGTTGATTTACATTGAGTTTTCTCACATTATTGCACTCTTGAATTTTATGATTTCAAACTAGCATTGCACACCACAAAGTGTTTGATAAAATGTCTTGACAAGAATTCTCAAGCTATTGATGAACTACTACATGGTTTATAAGTCAAGTGACTTTATGATGATTAAGGGATTGTATGTATACATTGAATTCATGACAAGTATCTATAATTTTGCAATTGACTAAACTTTGTTATGGGGGTGACATGCCCAATCACATTATTGAGGGGGTGACATGCCTCAACCACCTTATTAGGGGTAACATATCCTTACTACCACGTTGATAGGTAGATACCTCGACCACCTTGTTGTGTACCTCGACCACCTTGTAGGGGGGTGACATGCCCATACTACTACGCTGAAGGGTAGATACCTCGACTACCTAGTTGGGGGGTGACATGCCCAATTACTACGTTGAGGGGTAGATACCTCGACCACCTTGTTGGGGGGTAATATGCCCATAATACCATGTTAATGGGTAGATACCTCAATCACCTTCCAAGGGGGTGACATGCCTTTGATTCCAAGTAATAGTTACTTGGTCTATGTTTACGGTCACTTCCCACACATGTTTTATGTTCTATACAAGTTATATGATTTACAAGCATGTTTTACTTCTAGCATTGATCATGCATGCCATATTGATATTATACTTATCCATTTCTTATGATTATGCATTTTGACTATATTGGCTTATGTCTTATTTCATTACATCCTATATACATAGTACATTTAAATGTACTAACACATACTCTATGCCTCCATGATGCTACCATGTAGGTACCGAAGCACCTCTCACTCATCCTCCATGTGGCTAATTTTAGCATTTCAAAAGATAAGCTTTGGTGAGTTATCAAGTCCGGGGATGCTAGCTATGCTACTCTTACTATTTGATATCTCTTTAGGTTGAACACTTGATACTATGAGGGTGAGCCCGAAAAGTTTCTTGGCACCTGCTCCAATCTATTTTAGAGGTGTTGTTGGAACAATGGATGTACTTATGCCATGATCTTGACTTTAAGTATTTTATTATTATCAAAGACCTCCCTTAATCTCATTTCCCCTTATTTATATCTCTTCTTATTTGTTATTTTGCTTCCGTGGCCAAGGATGTGTGACTCATTTGCTAAGAGACTTGTTTGGGGTCCCTTTAGGTTCCCATTTGCCTTATCAAGCCTAGGCCCTAGGCTTGGGTCATGACATCTTGTACATCTCATCAACAAAATCTTGTGGATTCTCATCAACTTTAGGCCATCGAACTCGGGAGAGTTCATCCTTGTAAAGTCCCTAACCCTTAATGCTGGAGTAACCATATTTGGAGGGGTTGCCTCTCCTTGATTCATTTGATTTGTTATAGCTTGGGTAAGCATAGAGATGGCAGTTTGGAACTCGAGATTGGTCATTTGATCAACTAATGGATCACTAGGGACATGAGGACCTTGCTCCTAGTTAGTGTTTGCTCTTCTTTGGATTGATGCTCTTTGTGGAGGAATTCTCTAAAAAACACAAAGAAGAAGTGTTAGAGAGAAAAGGTCTTAGAATTGAAACGACCCAAAAAAGTGCCCGAAGATATGCCTCAAAAGTGCTCGGAATCATAATTTCCATATATCTCAAAATTCATGCATGATATCAAAAATCTGAGTTCATATTTTTTATTAGAGGACAAAATTGATTGGGGAACGAGTCTAACCCCAATTTTAGAGCAAATGAATCACAATTTTGATTTTTCAAAAATCCCTTATCCAATGTCTATACGCGATGGTGCCGTGATGCGCCTCTATCGCAGACTAGTGTAAAATTGCCTCTTAATAGGTCTGCATCGCGAACCAGATGCGGGCTTGTGCATTTTGTTGCCAATGATTTTATCTTGGCCTGAGGCTTTTGGGTCTTGGGCCTAAGCCCTCCCATGCGTGAAAATACCTATACTTAGCCATATTTTGCCTTCATATCATACAAGACATTCCCCAATACACTCTCAAACCCTTAGACTAATATTCCTCTCAAAATTCAAGTGTCTAAATCTCTTCCAAATCTTAGGAAATTCATCTAAACTTTAATTCTTCATTCAAATCTTCACCAAGAAATTCTCCAATGTTAAGGTATAAGGGTCTCAACCATTGGGTTCTTTCTCCCATGGTGCCCAAGCTTCCTTTTTACCTAAATTGCATGATTTCAAGTTGATTTACTTATGGGTCTTAATTATTATGAATTAGACTATGAACTATGTTGGGATTTCATGAAATTGTGACTATTTTAACATGTTTTGAGATATGAATCTAAGCTCCATTATAGGATTTGATGAAGGATTTTGATGTATATTAACTGATGGTGTTACCAAGTATTGATGGATGGTTTTACATTGAATTTTCTTGCATGATTTCATCCCTAAATTACATATCTTATGAGTCGAATGACTTTATGATGATGAAAGGAATGTATGTATATGATATTCTCTTATATCGTGTTGGGAATTGACCATGCCCCATTTGAGGGGTTGTGAGCCCAGGTAACCATGTCAAGGGGTTTTGTACCTTGATAACCATAATGGTTTTGTACCTTGATAACCATAATGGTTTTGTACCTTGATAACCAGGTTGAGGGGTTGGTACCTCAATCACCATGGGTGGTTGGGTGAGATGATCCACCAACCAATTAAGGGGTTTGTACCTTGATAACTGGGTTGAGGGATTGGTACCTCAATCACCATGGGTGGTAGGGTGAGAAGATCCACCAATCAATTAAGGGACTGGTACCTTAATAACCGGGTTGAGGGTTTGGTACCTTAATAACCGGGTTAAGGGGTTGGTACCTCAATCACCATGGGTGGTAGGGTGAGATGATCCACCAACCAATTGAGGGGTTGGTACCTCAATAGACTATGAACTCTA
>DF360302.1:0-21684 GCA_000787875.1 Solanum virginianum | reverse complement strand
CAAGACAAGATCGATACACTCGATCGACCACTAAAGGCTCACCTACTGGTGTAGAAACATGAATGGATACAGGCATATGATCACATAGTAAGTCAAATCTAGGTGAAAAGTAGGATGACATATAGGAGTAGGTAGATCCAAGATCAAATAATACAGATGCAAATTGATGACAAACTGGGATAATACCTGTGATGACTGCATCAAAAGCCTCTACCTTGGGCCTCCCTAGCAATGCATAGCAATATGCTTCCCTACCACTGCCTGTCTGAGCAATTCCTCTACCCCCACTCTATGGTACTTGGAACCACTCGCTCCTCTACCTGGTATGCGGCCACCTCTATCTGTCTGAGCTATGTATCACCCTCTGTATGGTGGTGGTGCCGGTGGTATAGTCTGAACTGAAGATCTGGGATGGGGCCTACCTTATCCCCCTGATAAGGGACACTGTCATATCAAGTGATCAGGATCTCCACAACCATAACAAAACCTCTAACTCTGGGATTAACGTATTAATCCTGACAACTACCATAGTTGTCTCGCCCTGTAGACCCATGATGTGTTTGACCACCCTCAGAAGCAGGTAATGATGCATGAACTGGTCCTTAATACTGGTATGATCCACCCCCTCTATAGAACCCTCTACCTCCAAATGAGGTACTAAAAAATTGACTGAATGCATGGGCCCTCTTACGATCCCCACTCTTTTCTCTCTCCATTAGCTTTGCCTTCTTAGCAGCACTCACAACAGACTGGAAAGAGGCCCCATCTCTAGATACTCTAAACTCTCAAATCTCAACCGACTCTCCTCCCTCATACTCTAAGGGACAAATCTATCATAAAAAGAACTACAGAACATCTCCCAAGACACTGTGGGAGATCCCATAGGCAAAGATCCTGAATATGTCCTTCGCCATTCTCTAGCTGGCCTACGAAGCTGAAGAGTAAAATATCGAACCCCGTGTGACTCAATTAAGCCAACAATATCCAATAGCTCCCTACAAATAGTCAGAAACTTATGAGCATCCTTTGTCCTTCCACCATGAAATTGGGGTGGGTTCGTCTTTCTAAATATCTCATAGCAGTGCTGCTCACTCTTAGTCAATGTAGCCAAAGGTGCACCCCGAACCTTAATAATTGGTGCAGGATCAATTGCAACTCTAGTACCCACTGGTGGCTGCTCTACCGTATCATGGACCAGTGGAACATGATACTGATCTAGGGTTTGAGCTCCACCTCCGATTTGAGAACTTCCTGGCATGCCTATCGTATTACCACTTGGAGCAAAACTCTCAGGTACATTCAGCACCCTCAATAAAGTATCCTGCAACAAAGGTGAGGTTACGTGATCTAAAGGAACCTCGTTCCCACTAAGGTCAGCTGTAGGCTCTGAAGAGACCTCCCTAGCATGACCTCTCGCTGGTACAGCTCTACGAGCACAACCTTTAGATAGAGCTCTACCCCTACCTCTAACTGGGGCCTCGACAACTGCCTCAGGAGCTGCCTTACCTCTACCATAAGAAACAGTAGCTTTAATCCTTGCCATCTGTCAAAAGAACATGGGCATAACTCAGTACCAAAGAATGTAACCACGCATGATAAGAGAGAATAAATAAAGGGAAGTTTACTAACAGTCTCTATAGCCTCTCAAAGATAAGTATAGACGTCTCCATACCGATCCTTGAGACTCTACTTAGACTCAGCTTGTATGTACATGAGACCTATAAACCTAGGCTCTGATACCAACTGTCACATCCCAGAAATAGGCATGATGGCACTCGTCTTATCCCACCAAGACAAGTCAACTTACAACCCAAATATAATGTTAAAATGCAGAATTATAATAAAAAATAAAAGTTCAATTGTAGATGATAAGTCAACTTAATGAAAATCCCCCAAAACCTGGTTGTCATGTGCATAAGCTTCTAATGTATAATAATAGATTCAAAAGGAAACACAAGTATCAAATGATATTGTCTCTAGAATAGAATAAAATCATAAATAGGAGTAAGAAGTCAGCTAGGATGACAAATAGCTACCTCTCACAATCTCCACAGAAAGCCTCAGATAAGGAAAAGTAGAGAGTATCATGACAATCTGGGCTCGCAACCTACAAAATTGTTGTACCAAGGGGTGAGTACCAAACTTACGGTACTCAGCAAGTGAACTACTAAACATAAAATTAAGTTATATAAAATACAGGTACCCTCAACACTCTAACCAAACCCTCACAACAGTTCATAATGTTCATACTATATAGCTCAATAACCACGCTAACTATTATATATCAAAAATATAAGGGATCAAGTGCATTTATCACAAGTTTCACAAATGGCACTCATAAGTTTATATATGATAATGAGGTGTAATGCAGTGCATTGCAATGTCAAGTATAATGATGCATGTTTGACCTAGTGGTACACACTAGCTGTCTCACAGTTCGGGACCTATGGGGGACTTCTAGTCTATATATCTGTTGCAGCGTATAACATGACCCTCGAATCATAGTATTCGTAATGGCGTGTGACATGTCCCTCGAATATGGTACATCCTCTTTAATTCTCTTTCTTTTTCAGTCCATAGAATACTTGTCACAAAAGTCAATGCAAATAGGCATGTTTACATAATAATGAGAAAATGACTTATTTTAATACAAAGCACAATTCACAACAACATAGTTTGGTACAACATCAACACTAACTCAATACTTCAAAATCGTTCTCAACAGCTCACACAAGAAGCACAAGATTCTATATACTTAACAAAGGTTAAGAAATTCACTTGCCTTAACAATTGAACACTCACTGTTGGACTTGAGTATTCCCTTTTCGAATAGAATCCTTAGCACCACTATCTAATCAAATAAATTATCATAACAAGACTTGAAAACTAATAGTAACCACATTACTATACGTCTAGTTCGAACCCAAAACTAACCAATTTTGTAGTCAAAATTCAAAACAAATCCCATCTCTCTACAATCTTACTTCTTTTTTTCTGAACTAATATATATTTTTTTCTTTTTTTAAGAAAAGCTTAGTTTTCACCAGATTGTTTCCCCAACTTTTGTTTCTTTTTGTTTTCTTTCTAGAGGCCTCCATTAGTAACCAACATTGATGAAACTAAGTATAAAATAAACATGTTCCTTCTTACATATAGATATGAGTAACAACTATCCAACAATATATGACCAGCAACCAAATTGGACTTATCCATATTTAAGATCAATGATTACAAAATTCAAGGAACACTATGACCCTCAAACTAACATTTACGGGTTAGGAAAATTCTTATTTTTTTTCAAATTGGTAACCATAAAAAGGCCAAAGAATATATATTATATATATTGATTTAAGTAACAATCCTCCAACAAGAGTATTGGAAACTGGAATCAAATGCTAAACCAAATAATGGAGTAATTTACATGGCACTATACGGGTGACTGCCATCTATATATTGTACCAATGATTTTCATTTAACTCTCAACTTAAACCCCTTCATATATAATATAATAACATGAATTTTAAAAGCTTATAAGGATTTAGTCTAGATCACCTAATTTCGGTCAATTTTCTCTTGCTGCAGTGAGTCTCTGTTGATGTACAGGTATGGTTATCTCCTCTCCTTTATTTTTCTTCAGAAACTACCAAATTTCTCTAACCTAATTTAATATATAGGTCAACTATATAGGTTCTTAAATAAATTAACATTTAGCCCACCACTTATATAATTATTCAAATTTACCCACAAATTAAATAGTCTTAATTGCCTAATAGTCCAAAATTCTCACTAAAATTTTACGAGGGAGATACTTTTATAAAATCAAGAGGAATAATTCTAGGAATGATATTATGGATCATTACAATATCCTCTTCCAAGAATCGATGACTTATTTGACCAATTGCAAGGGGCTAGCTTATTCTCTAAGATTGATCTTCGGTCTCGGTACCATCAAGTAAGGGTAAGGGAGTTTGATATTCCCAAGATGGCTTTCTGGACTAGATATGGGCATTATGAGTTTGTTGTGATGTCGTTTGGGTTGACTAATGCACCAGCCATCTTCATGGATCTAACGAATAAGGTCTTCAAACCCTACCTTAATTCCTTTGTTGTGGTCTTCATTGATGATATTTTGATCTATTCACATAATAGGGAGGAGCATATAGGTCATTTGAGGGTTGTGTTGCAAATGTTGAGGGAGGAGAAATTGTATGCTAAATATGAAAAGTGTGAATTTTGGTTGAAGGTGGTTGCATTATTGGGTCATATAGTGTTGGAGGATGGTATAAAAGTGGATCCTAAGAAACTTGATATGATTAGGAATTGGCCTAGACCATTGACCCCATCAGATATTAGGAGCTTCTTGAGCCTTGTCGGTTACTATAGAAGATTTGTGAATAGGTTCTCCTCCATTACTTCCCCTATGATAAAATTGACTCAAAAGAAGGTTAAGTTTGTGTGGACCGATGAATGTGAGAAAACCTTCCAAATATTGAAAGATAAGCTTATGTCCGCTCCTATATTATCACTACCGAATGGGTTTGAGGGATTTGTTGTGTATTGTGATACTTCTAGAGTGGGCTAGGGTTGTGTGCTAATGCAAAATAATAAGATCATAGCCTATGCTTCTAGGCAACTCAAGGTGCATGAGAAGAACTACCTTACTGATGATCTTGAATTGGCCGTCGTGATGTTTGCATTAAAGATTTAGCGTCATTATTTGTATGGAGTGCATGTTGATGTGTCTACCAATCATAAGAGACGTCAATATGTCTTCATTTAAAAAGATATCAACTTGAGACAAAGAAGGTGGCTAGAACTTCTTAAGGACTATGACATGATTGTGTGTTACCACCCCGGGAAGGCAAATATTAAGGTGGATGCTTTGAGTCAGGTGTCTATGAGTAGCCTAGCTAATGTTGATGGTGGGGATAGGGAGATGGCTAGGGAGGTACATCGATTGGCTAGATTAGAGGTTAGGTTTGAAGAGGCAGCTAATGATGTGGTTGTTGTTAATGGTTCCAAATCTTCTTTGGTTGATAAGGTGATAGCAAAATAAGATCTTCACTCCTCCTTGTTTCAATTGAAGGCCTTGGTGAAAGAGAGCAAAGTAGAGGTTTTCTCCCAAGGGGAGAGGGTGCCCTTAGGTACCATGGTGGGTTGTGTGTGCCTTAGGTTGATGGTTTGAGGGAGAAAATCCTTGATGAGGCCCATAATGCTTCTTATTCTATCCACCCTAGTTCCACTAAAATGTATAGGGACCTGAGAGAAGTGTATTGGTGGGGAGGCATAAAGAGGAATATTGCCAAATTTATTTTCGGTTGCCATAGTTGTCAATAAGTCAAAGCTGAGGATCAAAGGTTAGGTAGCCTAACCCAAGACATAGAGATTCGTACAAGGAAATGGTAGGTGATTAATATGGATTTTGTGGTTTGGTTACCTAAGACTAGAAAAGGTTTTGATTCTATTTGGTTGGTGGTTGATAGGATGACAAAATTGGCTCACTTTCTACTGGTGAAGACCACATATTAGGGTGAAGAGTATGCAAGGTTGTGCATCCTTGAGTTCGTCAGGTTGTATGGGGTTCCTTTGTCCATCATATAGGGTCATGGTGCACAATTCACTTCACACTTTTGGAGGTCTTTTCAAATGGATCTTGGTACAAAAGTTCACCTTAGTACGGCCTTTTACCCCCAAATGGATGGCTAATCCAAAAAAAAAACCATTCAAACCCTTGAAGATATGCTTTGAGCATGTGTATTGGAGTTGAGGGGTAGTTAGGATGACCGTCTTTCTTTGATTGAGTTTGCCTACAATAATAGTTGTCACTCTAGCATTGGTATGGCTCCTTTTGAGGCTCTTTATGAGAGGCATTGTAGGTAACCAATGGGTTGGTTTGAGGTTGGAGAGGTGGCTTTTTTTGGATTGGATCTGGTTATGGAGGCTCTTAAAAAGGTTAGGATGATTAGGGAGAGGTTGAAAATAGCCTAAATTCATCCAAAATTCTATGCCAATATGAGAAGAAGAGACCCCTAGTTCAAAGTCGGTGATTGGGTCTATTTGAAAGTTTCTCCAATGAAAGGTGTGGTCCATTTTGGTAAAAAAGGGAAGTTGATTCCAAGATATGTTGGTCCTTATGAGGTGATGAAGAGGGTTGGGAAGGTAGCTTATGAGTTCAAGTTGCCTAGTGAAATGAATTTGGTTCAACCAGTGTTCCATGTCTCTATGTTGAGAAAATGTGTGGCTGATCCTAATGCCATTGTACCTCTTGATGTGGCTAGTGTTGTTGGGGATAACTTGACTTATAAGGAGGTTTCGGTTCAAATTTTGGACAGGCAAGTGAAGAGATTGAGGAACAAGGAGGTGACATTCATTAAGGTCCTTTGGAAGAACCAACAAGTCGAAAGTGCTACATAGGAGGCCAAAGCGGACATCAAAAAGTGGTATCCTTATCTTTTCCACTCCACTCAAGCCTAAGGCACTAATTCTAAGTCCCCTGTGTGATTTCAAGTTTTCTTTTTTGGTCGTAAGCCATTGCATGCATTCATATTTATATTGGCAAGTTTTTATGGTAATTCTGATGTTCATGTTGAGACTTTTGAAAATCATGTTTAGATACATTTGTTGCATCCATATTAGGATAAGATCTTCATGGCTACATTTCTTGTGTATGTTACATTTACATTTAGGGATGAATATTCCCAAATGGGAGATATTGGGATACCCTATAACTTTATTCTCTTGTATATCCATGTTTCAAGCCTCATTTTCTTAGGTTAGGGGTTTATTAAGTTCATTGGAGACTCCTAGTACCTAAACGAGTTCAATAATTCCCTAGAAGGTGAGTTTTGGGTGATGGTTCATGCAAGGGTCAAATTTAAACTAGTATAGCTTTTTGCACATTTGGAACTAGGTGGCCCACGATATGTTAAATGAAAGCCCTTTGATTTAACTTTGCAAGTACTTGATTACACCTCATTTCGAGTTTGGATGAAGGAGTTATGACTGTCTTCGTGAGACCCTCCCGTGCAGTGATACCACAAGGGCAGTTTGACGGCCAGTGTCCTCTTAGACGGGCCATCTAGGTAACTGAGGGTTGGAAAAGGCCATTTTTAGCCTATGGAAGGTGATACAGCTAGTGGAATGGGCCATATGGCTTGCCACTAACCGTGTGGAGGGGTCACAAGGTATGTCAAGGAGGCTTATTGGATATGGAAAAAAAAGTGGCTAAGGGTGGTGCCACGGGCACCCTTGATAGACCTTTTGAAGGGGGACAGCTTATGTGGCCTGGGCGTGGTGTGACCTGGCCTTATTTTTGCAACCAAGTGTGGTACAACGAACTATCAAACGGATCGTGAAGCATCATACGGCCTGTGAGATGGTATGTCAAAGTGACAAGACGTCAATTTTTCTAAGTTTCCCAACTTCTATTTTTTTCACTAAGGTACTTCACACCGCACTCTGCACGACCAACTAGTTAATTCTCTAGTGAGATGAGTCTTTGCCAATTTTTCCTTGCATTTGCTTATGGTATCTTCGTAAATTTTAATTAATCTAATGCCCTTTTTAGACCTCCAATGCTATCTTAACCTTCCTAAAAGACCTAAACAATATTTCAAAATATCAAACTCATTACTCTCATCTCAAATACACTCTAAATTCTCTCAAAAGCCTCTATCAAGCCCCAATTTAATTTCAAGGCAATGCAAGAACAAGATTGGATTTCAAGATCATTTCCATGTCTCCATTCTTCGCACAGGCATCCCAGGTAATTCAGTCTTATGGTTCTTCATTATCAAGATCATTTCCATGTCTCCATTCTTCCCAATCTCAATTCCAAGCAACTCTAGACCTAAGGTATGCGGGTTTCTTTCATGGGTTCCTTTTAGCCATGATACCCAAGTCTTCTTTTACTCAAATTGAATGATTTAAAGTTGATTTATAAATAGGACTTGATTATTATGAAATTCACTACACACTATGTTAAAGTTATATGAAATTGTGATTGTTTGCTATGTTTTAAGCTATAAACCCTTGATCTATTATAAATGGGGTTTTGATGTATGTTTCTTGAGGGTGTTGGAAGGTATTGATTTATGGTTTTACCATGGAATTTCTTGCATGATTTCATTTCTACATTTCATGGTTTTATACTAGCATCACACACCCTCTAAGTATTTGATAAAATGTCAGGATGTGGTTTCTTGAGGAGTTAAAGGTCCAAAGTATGAGATATGATATGATTGACTATACGATGATGAAATGAGCATATGTACATGATGTACTCTATATAAAAGTGTTATATTAGACATGCCCCATTCGGGGGGTCTAAGAACCCCGATAATTGAAATGGGGGCTTGTACTCATCAACCGAGAGAATGGTTCATACTTCTCCACCTAGATGATGGGGCAGCATTATCACTAACCAAGATAGGGTTTGTACTCATCAATAGAGGGAAGAGTTTTTACTTCTCCACCTAGGTTATGGGGCGGCATTATCACCAACCGAGTGAAGGGTTAGTACTTCACCACCTAAGTGATGGGGCACCATCATCACTAACCTACCAAAGGATTTATACCTTGGATATCTAGGTTGGTATATTCTACATATATGATATCCTATATTTACACAAGATATTTAAACACGTTTTACTTGAGCATTGATCATACATGTCATATTGTTATATGATGTCTATTGCCTATTATTATGCACTTTGATTATGATGTCTATCTCTCATGGAATTGCATCCTACATACTTAGTACATTAAAATGTACTAATATATACTCTTACCAACATGATATCACCATATAGGGACCGATGTCCAAGTTCCACCTTCTCCACATGGCTAATTTGGTACTACTCAAGCTAGTAGGTGAGTCCTCCACTACGGGGACCTTAGTCTATATTGTTCTTATTATGTATTGAGACATTCCACTTTTATTGTCTATTTTGACTATGAGGGTGAGCCCGGTTACTTGTCTTAGCCCCCACTCTTATCTATGTATTAGAGGTGTTTGTTGGACATGTAATGTATCTATGATATGAATTTGACTCTTATCTCTTGACTATGATATTGTGCAAGATTTTCCCTTAGCCCTTTGCCCCTATTCTTGTTCTTTAATGTTTTATATGCTTATGCGACCAATGATTTGTAATGATAAGTTAAGAAGCTCATCTGGGGTTCCCTCAAGTTCCCCATTCATCGTGTTATGTCTAGGCCCTAGGCTTGGGTCTCGACATGCATGCTAGACAAGAAGGTTATGAGGCTCCCAATGTGGTTACAGGTATGTTGAAAGTCTTTGATCATGATGTATATGCTTTGCTTGACCCCGGTTCCAATATGTCGTTTATTACTCCTTATGTTACCATAAAGTTTGATGTGTCTCTAGAATTCTTGTTAAAGCCTTATTCGGTTTATACTTCTATTAGTGAGTCAATCTTAGCCAAGAAAGACTACAAAAGTTATCCCATATCGGTCTTCTATAAAGTCTTTCCCTGTGATCTAGTTGAGATTGATAAGATCAATTTTGATATTATTATTGGCATGGATTGGTTACATGCAGCCTATGCTTTTATTTATTGTATAACCCATAGGGTCACATTCCAAGCTCCTATTGAGTCCATCTTAGAATGGAAGGGAACTAATTTTGTGTTCAAAGGGAAGTTTGTCTTCTATATGAAAGCTATGAAAATGATCTATAAAGTTTGTCTATATCATGTTGTCTGAATCATGGATGTTAACTCTCATGTTCCTACTCTTGATTTAGTTCTTATCATAAATGAGTTCCCCAATGTCTTCCCCGATGACCTACTCAATGTTCCTCCCATAAGGAAGATTGATTTTGGTATTGATCTCTTGCCCGACACCCAGCCTATTATATCCCTCCATATCGAATTACCCCAGCAGAATTTAAGGAATAATTGAACGATATTCTTGATAAAGGGTTTATAAAGCCTAGTGTGTCGCTATGGGGTGCTCCCATATTGTTTATAAGGAAAAAGGATGGTTCACTTCAGATGTGTGTGGATTATTGACCATTGAATAAAGTAATCACCAGAAACAAATACCCACTTCGAAGGATCAATGACCTCTTTGATCAACTACAAGGTGCAAGCTATTTCTCTAAGATTCATCTTTGGTCTGGATATAACCAATTGAGGGTGAAGGAAGATGACACTCCAAAGACGACATTTAGAACTCAGTATGGTCATTTTGAATTTTTTGTTATGTCATTTGGACTAACAAATGTCCTACCGCTTTTATTGTTCAAATTTGATGAACAGGATCTTTAAACTGTATTTGGATATATTTGTGCTGGT
The DNA here is from genome assembly GCA_000787875.1 of Solanum virginianum. Taxonomy (NCBI): domain Eukaryota; kingdom Viridiplantae; phylum Streptophyta; class Magnoliopsida; order Solanales; family Solanaceae; genus Solanum; species Solanum virginianum. The sequence goes on along the minus strand of DF360302.1, from coordinate 11,365 downwards.
GTTCATAGATAATATACTAGTGTATTCTTGGGATGTGAAAGAACATGAATATCATTTGAGGATTGTGTTGGAGCCATTGAGAGATAGATAACTCTTTGTCAAGTGTGAGTTTTGATTAAGAAATGTGGCATTTCTTGGTCATATTATTTCGTGTGATGGTATTAGGGTTGATCCAAAGAAGACAGAAGCTGTGAAGAATTGGCCTAGACCATTATCTCCATTTGATATTAGAAGCTTTATAAGTTTGCCCGGATATTATAGAAGGTTTGTTGAAGGATTTTCCTCCATTGGTTCTCCTTTGACAAGGTAAAAGAAGGTAAAATTCCAATGTTCCGATGAATGTAAAAAGAGCTTTCAAATGTTGAAAGATCTTCTTACTTCGGCTCCTATTTAGACATTTCCCAAAGGTTTGAAAGGTTTTGTTCTATATTGTGATGTCTCACACATATGCTTGGGTTATGGTTGATACAACATGGAAAGGTCATAGCCTATGCTTCAAGGTAATTGAAAGTATATGAAAAGAACTATCTAATGCATTATCTTGAGTTGTTGGTTGTTATGTTTGCATTAAAGATTTGGCACCACTATCTCTATGGGGTAAATGTTGATATATTCACTGACCACAAGAGTTTTCAATATGTGTTTAGCCAAAGAAATTTGAACTTAAGACAAAGAAGATAGTTGTAACTTTTGATAGATTATGACATGATGTGATGTATCTCCTCGACAAAGCTAATATTGTAGTCGATGCATTGAGAATTTCACTATTTGGCATGTTTGGGTTTAAGGTTTAGTAGCCTAATTGATGGTGGTGTGTTAGTACCTAATAGGTTAGAAACATCTTTGATGTAAGAAATCAAGGCAAAGCAAGACATAGATCCCACCTTAGTGGAGTTAAAGAAGTTAATGGCTAATAAAAAGATGGATGTCTTCTCACAAGGGGGAGATGAAGTATTGCATTATCAAGAGAGATTGTGTGTACCTAATGTGGATGGACTAAAGGAGAAGATACTTGATGAGGCTTATAATTCCAAGTAATCTATTCATCCAGGATCACCAAAATATATAGATATTTGAGAGATGTGTATTGGTGGAATGGCATGAAGAAAGAAATAGTAAGGTGTGTGATGAAATGTGCAAATTGTCAATAAGTAAAGGTGGAACATCAAAGACCTGATGGTTTGATTCAAGATATTAAGATATCAACTTGGAAATGGGAGATAGTGAATATGGATTTTATTACAGGGTTATCAAGGATAAGAAAACAATTTGACTAAATATGGGCAGTTGTGGATAGAATGATGAAAACAACTTACTTTTTACCAGTAAAGACTTCTTATGGTGTCGAGGATTACTCTAAGGTTTATATCCAAGAATTGGTGAAATTGAATGGGGCACCATTGTCCATCATATCAGATAGAGGTACTCAATTTACTTTTTATTTTTGGAAGTTATTCCAAAATAGCCATGGTATGAAGGTGAAATTATGTACCGCATTTCATCCTCAAATGGATGGACAAGCTAAAAGGACAATACAAACCTTGGGGGATATGTTAAGGGCTTGTGTGCTTGATTTTAAAGGAAGTTGGATTGACCACTTACCTCTGGTTGAATTTGATTATAAAAATAATTTTCATTCAAGTATTGGTATGGCCTCATTCGATGCATTGTATGGTAGACGGTATAGATCACCGGTGGGATGGTTTGAAGTTGTAGAAATATCCTTAATTGGACTAGATTTGGTACTTGATCATATAAAGAAGGTGAAAGTCATAAGGGAATGTTTGAAGGCTACCCAAAGTCATCAAAAGCCATATGCTAATGTTAAGAGAAGCAAGACAGAGTTTAGTAAAGATGATTGGCTATATTTAAAGGTTTTCCCAATGAAAAGAGTGACGCGTATTGGCAAGAAAGGCAAATTGAGTCTGAGGCATATGGGACCTTATGAAATAATGAAGAAAGTTATAAAGGTAGCCTATGAATTAGATCTGCCCAAGGAGTTAGCTATGGTTCATTTAGCATTTCATATTTCAATGCTAATGAAAAGCTTGGGGAAAGATGTGACCATTGAGGAAGATTTGACTTATGAAGAAGTACTAGTTAAGATTTTATACCAGCAAGTGAAGAAATTGAGAAATAAAGAGGTTGCATCCGTCAATGTATGATGGAGAAATTCACAAGTTAAAAGTGTTACTTGGGAGGCTGAAGTGAATATGATGAGATCATACACTTACCTCTTTCCTTCTACTCAAGCCTAAGGTATTTAATACGATCCATTCCTTCAAAATTCTCTCGAATATGTATCTCTCCTTAAGTTGCATGCGTGGATGATCATAAAATTATTTTTGAATAATATTTGATGCATAAGTTTAATGATTTTATGATATGATGATTAAGTTGCATTTTACATATATGCTATGATGATGCATGTGTTTCTACTCTATTCAAGTGTACTTTGTCTCATTTGAGGACGAATGAACCCAAGGGGGAAATAATGTAACACCCCTCATGTTTTTAAGCTCAAAAAACTGAAGCAAAGAAAATATATGGATAGTCAAAAGTTACGAGCTAGTTTATGGCCAGTAAAAGGATCCATGGGGGATAGGCGATATCGTGGAAAGTGCCAAGTAAAAATAAAAAATTGAGAAAATTCTAAAAAATGACTTACATGTTATTAGATGAGCCCATATGTTTGCCCATGGCCCATAAATAGGTTTCATAGGTGGAGGTCTTGAGGAACCAGAATATTTCTAAGTCTTGGGTCTTACCACGAAGGGTTCTACGACCTGTAAATTTATCTACGAGTCATGTTGCATGTTCGTGGAAAGAAGCTGCAATTCTAGTAGCTCAAATTTTCTGACACCCTGATCTATGAGCCAAGATATAACTCGTAAGTCACTCCATGGTTCGAGGAAAGGGTTTCATAGAAGACTTCGGCAGTTTTTAATGAAGAATGTTTTTGGCTTTTCCAATCCACCTAAGTCCTAAACTACATCATTTTGGCTACCCCAACTACCCTAACTGACCTAACCTCTATAAAGTCCTATTTCTAACTCATTCAAAACTTTTATTTCCCAAATTTCTCTCAAGAGTTCTCAATAATTCTCTCTCTAAGTCAAGGGTTCCATTGAAGCTAAAGCTTGAAGATTTACCAAAGTTTTTCTAGATTCTCTTCTCCAATTCTAAGGATTCTACTTTAGGTATGTAGAGCTTCATTCATGGATTAATTTCATCCATGAAGCCCAATCCAAAACCATCTTTTTATCAAAATTTCATAATGAATTCTTATGGGCTTTTAAGATATGATTCCTTATGCATGGATTACTATTCCTAAATGATAATTATGACTAACTATGCATGAATTATCATGAATTACATGACCTATATAATTTTCAAGCAAAAGTATGTGATATCAAAGTATGCATGATTAGGGCTTAATGACTTGATGTGAGTTCCTTTATCAATGATCCAATTTGCTTTTAATTGCATATTTTCTCTATGAATCCTACTCAATTGCATGATTTTAACCTAATTGTCCCTAGACCCACAATTAGCCCTAGTCTCTTATGACATAGCTATAGATTTCTATGATTATGACTTCAAGTATGAAAAGCATGATGATGATGATATTATGACAAAAATGATGTTATGAAAGCAATGATGATGCTATGACAATGAGGGTGATGAAAACCCTAATGTTTATGATGATGTTAAAGTGGCAATATCTACCCACATTATGATGAAAGCAAGTAGATGGGCTATTCTTATGACATGATGTTTTATGAATGACTATGAGGATTATTTTGAAGCTACGAAAGCATAATTTTAATGAAGTATGAACTATATTGAAAGATATATATATATATATATATATATATATATATATATATATATATATATGTGTGTGTGTGTGTGTGTGTGTGTGTGTGTGTGTATGCATGGTTTATGTATTCTATGGGATATGACTTAGCACAGAGTGGTCTTGCATGAAGGGGATTATGACATGACCCAAGCCTAGGGCCTAGACATGACACGGCAAATGGGAATCCAAAAGGATCCCAAAAATGCCTCTCAAGCATACATGGCACTTCCTTGGTTTTGCGGAAGCACAAAAGAGCAATAAACATATAGCATATAATTTCTAAGGGAAATGAGGATTCGGACTCATGCTATGAGGATGTTATAAGGAAGGGGATAAACATGAATCACATAGCAAACAAGTCTATGGGGCAGGTAAGTATGATTCACGCAATGGTTGCATTTAGGGACTTGGGACTTCCATCACATCCATTCATATACAATAAGCAAAGAAGGGACGAAGGGAAGTCCTCACAATTACATAAAAATAAGAGGAGTCAGGCTTGATATGTAGATTTCCATATCCAACAACATCTCTAATATAAGTGGAACGATGTCTAAGACATCTCCTAAGCACACCCTCAAAAGATAAAAAGTCTAAAATAGGAAAGTCTTAACAAAAGCATGAAAGTAAAGTGGATGTTCTCCCCGAAGTGGAGGACTCACCAATAGCAATCTTCAAACAATCCGGCTAGCCACATGGAGGAATAGGATGAATAAGAGCTCCGGTCCCTACATAGTTAGATTATGTAGGCAAAAAGTATACGTTAGTACGTGGAATTTACTAAGTATGCAGGGAGCAATGCAACAAGGAACATAAGCCATAATAATCAAGATGCATAATCATAATCAATAGATATAAACTCAATATGACATGTATAATCAATGCTCAAGTTAAACATGTATGAAGATAATCAAACTTGCATAATATATCATACATATGTGGGAGGATGCCCTAACTGACGTATAAGACCAAGCGAGCTACTACTTAGAATCCCGATGTTCACTCTACACCAAATAAAGAAGTGGATCTACTTGCCAAGTAAACCAAGCATGACCCCACATACTGAGTAACATGACATAGTTGGATCCACTAGTAAAAGCCCATTTAGGAAAATAATATAAACCTGTTGTGGCACATAGTTAAGAGATCAAGACATTATATAAGGATCCCTTGGATTGAACCCCCACCTTAAACATCTTTCAATACTAGGCCTAGTCCCACGGAATACTTGAAATAATCATAACTTGCATAACATGGCATGAGTAGCTCATTCAAATACATGACCCCTATACGTGGCATATACCTTGTATTAGAGAGTAAAATCATTGCATAGACATGACTCCTTCTAGTAGGCATTGCATTATATATAAGGTAGAGATTATTACATACATGACTCCTTCTAGTGATCATTAGATAGTATAGTATATAAGGGTAAAATAGTTATAATGTGTGACCCTTCATGTAGACATGATTTACTCATAAGAGGGTAGAATGTATAGCCTAAGGGCTCAACATTTCACTTGAAAATCATAGAACCTTTCATGAGTTCAGTACATGCATAGGAGTCCATAACTTATTATAACATATTTGTCTTGGAATTCATACAATAATCTTTCATCATCACCAGAATCCTTGTCATGTAGATTTAGTCAAACATGGTGGATTTATGCATATGTACTTACAGTCATGCATTTCAAGAGTATGGAACAAGAGAAGTAAAATCCGTTCATTTAAAAAGTTATTCAAATCAACGCACCATTATTATAGTAAAACCCTTGTCAGGAGTATTATAAAAATCAACTAAAACCCATAAATTCCTTCATAGCTTCTCATGGAATCATAGAGTACATGACTTTAATATCATAAAATCCATCACAACATCAAACCCAACAATATTTTTAGCATAATAAAATCACTACCTGAAGAACCCAAATACAAACCATGTGTACAATGCAAAATGATATCACCTAAAACAAGAGTTCATAAATACCCATAAAATAATCCATAAGTCCATGTAATTTGAGAAGAAGATTGGTTGGACTTGTAGAAAGGAAGGTTCCCATAATCAAACTCACATACCTTAGTGATTATGATAGAGAAAACCTGATTTGGAGGTGGAAGATTTAAAACCCTAGCTTATACTCTTTACTTGAAAGCCTTGAAGAGCTTGAGAAAGTCTTGAGACTTAAAAAGTTTTTTGGAATGAGGAGCAATGAGATAAATTAGGGTTGTATATGCTTGTAGTGGACTTAGATGGGGTCAAAATAACAAAGCTTGGTCTTAGAAAAAGTGGAAAGGTCAACTTTGCCCCTATTAAAAATCCTGGTCGGATAGTTCTACGATACCCCATCTACGGGCGGTAAAACATTCTACAGGCTGTAGAACACTCTACGGGCCATAGATGGGTTTCGTTTAATGGCCTTTTCTAAACTTTAGAGACTCCTTTTATTTGATTCCCATTCTATGAGACCATCTATGACTCATAAAGGACTTTATGGGACATCTGATAAGTCCTAGATTAAACTTCAAAAAGATCCAAAAAATTTCATCAAGTCCTCCAGGTCCTACAAACCCACTTTACATGTTGTACTCTGTCTTATGAGTCATAAGCTATTTGTAAACATCAATAGTTTCAAATTTCCAAGATTATTTCTTTCATCTCTCCTACCCCCATAAGTGGGGTCTGACATTATCTCCCCTTTAGGAACATTCGTCCCCAAATATGCTAAGGCAAGCTCTAAGGAATGGATTCATGCATCATATGCCAATGTACCATATACAAAATGCACCACATGCACCATTTAAAATCTCTAAACCATGTTTCAAATAGTACTTATAATGCAACCTCAAATTCACAAAAATATGCATAAATGTCATGAAAATAGCATGGAAGGAGAGGAGATTCAAAGATGGGGAAATCGTATCACCTAAAGCTTGACCAAAGTGGAAAACATATCACCTCTTCATATCATCTTCAGCTTCCCATGTGGCACTTTCAACTTGTTGATTTATCCAAAGGACTTTGACAGACGCCACAGCTTTATTTCACAACCTCTTCACTTGCCTGTCAAGTATTTCCACCGGGACTTCCACATAAGTCAAATTATCTTCTACAACACCCACAACATCTAAAGGTACTATAGAACTTGGGTCACCTAAACACTTCCTCAACATGGATACATGGATGACTAGATGAATCATACTCATCTTCATGGGCAAATCTAACTCATAGGCAACCTCACCAATTCTATTAACAATTCAATAAGGCCCTACAAATCTTGGGCTCAACTTTTCCTTCTTGCCAAACCGGACCACACCCTTCATAGATAAGGCCTTCAAACACACCCAATCACCAAAACCAAACTTAAGGTCTCTCGGAGTAAGACTTTTGCCTACTTTGAGCCGTCTTTAATCTCTCCCTTATCAACCTCACTCTTTCCAATGCCTCCATGACCAAATCCCATCCCAATAATGCATTTTACTCATATCAAACCACTCAATCGAGGATCACCATGGCCTACCATATAGGGTTTCAAAGGGAGCCACTCCAATGCTAGAGTCATAGCTATTATTGTAAGCAAACTCAATGAGTGGTAGATATTTGTCCCAACTACCTTTGAACTACAAAATACAAGCCCTAAACATATCTTCAAGAGTTTGAATTGTCCATTTGACTTGGCTATCTGTTTGAGGATGAAACGTCGTGCTAAGCTTAACTTTCATACCAAGACCCTTTTGGAAGGATCTCCAAAAGTGAGAAGTAAATTGAGCACCATGATCCAAAATAGTAGACAATGGTACCCCATGCAAGTTGACCAACTCATGAATATATATATATATCTTGGCATAATCTTCGGCGATTATGACTTAACTAGTAGAAAGTGGGGCGATTTTTTCATTCTATTAATAATAACCCAAATAGAATCAAAGTGTTTCCTAGTTTTTGCTAGACCAATCACAAAATCCATATTAATCTCTTCCCACTTCTAAGTAGAAATTTTTATGTCTTGGGCTAGGCCACTCGGCCTTTGATGTTTGGCTTTAATTTGTTGGCAATTGTAACAACTGGCTATGAATTTAGAAATATCTCTTTTCATACCATCCCACCAATAAACCTCTCTCAAATCTTTATACATCTTTGTAGAACCGGGATGGAAAGAGTAGGATGAATAATGTGCCTCTTGCAAGATCAAATCCCTTATCCCATCAACATTAGGTACACACAACAAACCTTGGTATCTAAAGATTTTATCTCCCCCTTGGGAGAAAACCTCCACTTTACCATCTTTCAGTTCTAGTAAGGTAGGGTCAAGGTCTTTCTTGGATGGAACCATCAATAACCACCACACCTCCATTTTGAATTTCATTAACCTAGCTAACCAGTGAACTTCTCTAGCCACTCCCTTATTGTCATCATCTATATGATCTACACTTTCCATGGACACTCTACTTAGAGCATCGGCCACCATATTAGCTTTGCTGGGATGAGAGTCCTCACTTATGACATAATCTTTGAAGAGTTCCAACCACCTTCTTTGCCTCAAATTGAGATTCTTTTTGTGTGAACACATATTAAAGACTTTTGTGGTCGGTAAATACTTCTACATGAACCCCATACAAATAATGACGCCGTATTTTCAAAGCAAATGCCATGCTGGCCAATTCAAGATCATGGGTGAGAAAATTATGCTCATGTACCTTTAATTTTCGAGAAGCATATGTTATGACCTTGCCACTTTGCATCAATACACACCCCAAAGAACCTTTGAAGCATCACAGTAAATAATAAACCCTTCTAACCCTTCTAGTAGAGCAAAAATAGGAGTGGATATATATATATATAAATATATATATATATATATATATATAGCATATCGTTGTCTATATCATTTAATGGGATAAGATATTCAAGGTTAGATGAATAATTAATTATACATATAAATATATATATTGGAAGTTATGGCATTTCTATGAGTATCGCCTCAAGGCCGACTTTGTAAAAAAAATAAATACAAATCTATCGATCAATTAAATTTCTTTAATTAATAATGCATTTCATACTCAAACCATTAATATATTGGACTTTGTTTGTTACACTACTCGCTGAGTATATATAACCTCCTAATGTATTTCATATATCTTCGATGGATATTATCATTTGTCTTTTGCCTACAACATTACTATACGAGAGATTCATTTTAGTTCGGACACACATACTTCAATATAGTTGATACACACACACTAATATGTGTGTGTGTGTGTCTATATATATATATATATATATATATATATATATATAATTATCTAATAATTAGTATCAACGTTATTTCATATTTGAATATGAATTATCGGTATTTTATTGTCTATTTTGTGAATTCTAATTTTTTAGTAAAATTATAAAAAGATTTGAACTTTTAAAAGAGTTAATTGTAAGCATCAAATTTAATGTTATACAATGTAAGAAAAGATTAATAATTTTTTAAAAATTGGCCACTGTATGACAATTTTATTAAAATATAATTGAAAAATATAATGTATACCGACCTCTAGAGGTTAGTATCACATTAAATTAAAATTAAAATTAAATTGATCACGTTAATACTGACATTCGGAGGTCGATATTTTCTATTAATTTATTTTTTATTTTACATAAAATCAACTTTTAGAGAATGATTTATTTATATTTAATAGAAAATATTATTTTTTTAGTTTTGTACGTTTTTAATTTACATAAGATTAAATTTTATTGTTGATTTGGTAATATATTACCGAGCATTTGTCATGACCCAAACCTAAGGCCTATACGTGACACAGAGCAAGAGGAACACGAAGGGACCCCAAGCAAGCCTCTTAGAACATCATTACACATCCTTGGTCATGGAAACAATAAAACAAGAATCAAGAGATAAAAGAATGGGAAAACCGGAGCTAACGGAAAACACTTTCATATCATCATAATCAAGAGACAAGAGTCAAATGCATGTCATAGATACATAACATGTCCAACAACACCTCTATTACATAGATAAGAGCGGGGGCAAGACAAAGTACCCAGGCTCACCCTCATAGTCAAAATAGACAATAAAGAAGAATGCCTCACTACATAATAGTAGAAAACATACACTAAGGTCCCTGAAGTGGAGGACTCACAACTAGCTTGAATAGCACCGAACTAGCCATATGGAGGGGGATGATCCGGTTCCTACATGGTGACATCATGTAGGCATAGAGTATATGTTAGTATGTTTGAATATACTAAGTACGTAGGATGCAATACAAACAAGAGATAGGAATCATAATCAAAATGCATAACAATAGGCAATAGGCATAATATAACAATATGGCATGTATGACCAATGTATAAGTAAAACATGCTTAAATAACTCATGTTCATATAGAATATCATATGTATAGAAGAGACCAAGCTAGTTTTTCAAATGTACAACCCTTTGGTAGGTTAGTGATGATGCTGCCCTATCACTTAGGTGGATGAGTACAAACCCCCATCTAGGTTAGTGATGATGCCACCCCATCATCAGGTGGAGAAGTACAAACTCTTCCCTAGGTTGATGAGTACAAACCCCCATCTAGGTTGGTGATAATGCCGCCCATCACCATGGTGGAGAATTACAAACCCTTCCCTAGGTTGATAGTACAAACCCCCAACTAGGTTAGTGATGATGCCACCCCATCATCAGGTGGAGAAGTACAAACTCTTCCCTAGGTTGATGAGTACAAACCCCCATCTAGGTTATCCGAGTTCTTAGCCCCCCCGAATTGGGCATGGTCTAATGCAATACTTTATATAGAATTTATCATATACATAATCTCTTTTCATCATCATATAGTCATTCATATTATATCTCATGCTTTGGACCTTCAACTCCTTAAGAAACCACATCCGGATATTTTATCAAACACTTTGAGGATGCGTAATGATAGTATAAAACCATAAAATATAGAGATGAAATCATGCAAGAAAATTCATTGTAAAACTGTCAATCAACACCTTGTAATACCCTCAAGCAATATACATCAAAATTCCTCATCAAATCTTATAATAGATCAAAGATTTATAGCTCAAAACACAGCAAAACAGTCACAACTTTAAATAGCTTTAACATAGTGTGCAGTGAATTTCATAATAATCAAGACCCATTTGTAAATCAACTTTAAATCATACAATTTGAGTAAAAGGAGGCTTGGGTATCATGGGTGAAAGGAACCCATGAAAGAAACCCACACACCTTGACCTTGAAGTATTTCTTAAAGAAGACTTTAATGGAGACTTGACGCTTGAAGAATAACCTTGAAGCAAAACATTAGCTTGGAATAAGTGTTTGGGACTTGAGTTTGGGAAGTGAATATATGACTAAGTTTTTGAGTGAGTATTAGGAAATGTTTAGGATGAGATGAGGGTAAAATTTTGCTAAGTATAAGTAAAAACACGTTTGGGAAAACTTAGGCCCAAGACTTGGAAGTCTTGGACCGAATTAAAAAAAA
>DF360303.1:53628-72174 GCA_000787875.1 Solanum virginianum | reverse complement strand
GAACCAATCCGGACCACGCACACCCCTAACTTCTACATTACATGAATCACAATAAATTTGCTAGAATGCAAGATAATTTGACATACATTAAATGTGGTAATATGATACATACTTTTATTCTTGAACATTTAGATGCATTTTGAAGCAAAATCTCTTCAAATTTTCTTTCTAATGTTTCATTTGTATATGAGGCAATTTTCTTATTTTTATTGTTTCAAGTAATAATAAAATTTCAGTTTCTTCTAAAAAGTCGAATATAAGTTGTTGTCGTGCCTCAACAAGGTACCAATTAATACATTCAACAATGTTAGAAGTCACCATTCTCCCATGTTTATTGTTGCATCAATTCTTGACCACTTTTCATACCCAACATTCTCAAGGTACTCCTTGACCCTGTGATCAACTTTATCCATTTTCGCCATGCATCAAAATAAAATTCTATGTTTTTGCCATTGAGTAGAATAAATCACTTAGTGTTGTCCTGCTCTTTTTGAAATTTGTACAAACATTCTTCCAAATATACCATATACATGCATAATGAGGAACATTTGAAAACACAACACTTACATTCTTCATGATACTTTTTATCCAATACAACACATTTTTTCTCGCTCGCTAAATGCATTTTTGAATTGTTGAAAGAACCATGTTTAAGAACAATCATTTTCAGTGTCAACAACTCTATAAGTCAATGGAAATATACAACCTAATTAATCAGTTGCCCATAACAGACGATATATCATGATATTTAGCTTCATATATTATTGAAGGAAGCACAAAATAAAATAACAAAATAAATTACTTGTACCTTCAAGAGTGTTTGCTGATACAAACCTTCCCTTGTAAGCTCCACTAAAATGCACACCATCAACAACAACTACGGGTCTGCAGAATTAAAACCCCTTCATCAAGGGTCTCAATGTTATAAATAGATACATGAATTCATTTTTATTTGTATCCTTATATATGAATTTAGATAAATATAATTTAGCATATATATTATGTGTATCGAGGCATTTGTCTACATCCCTTGACAGGTTCACCCCTTATCATCTTGAGTGCACGTTACTTAGCACGTCATGCTTATTGGTAAGAAGTCTCAATCCCGTATACTGATCTAACATCCTCGATTATATCATTCGGAGTATGAATTCTTTTATGATCCACCAATTTAGAAACTGTTATATCACTAACAAGCCCAACTATAGCTTGTACCTTTATCTAACATCCTATCTCTCTATGGACATGTGTGTTTTCTATTGAAGTATCTTACGTTGAATACCTCTGAATTTTTTCTGCAAAATGTCACAGTCATCTGACAAACACACTAAAATATAACTGCACAATGCATATTTCAATAAAAACATATATCAATTACTTCAATAATTATTTATTTATTTTGTATTATTTAATAGACATGTGTCAGTGATACAAACCAACAACTTACAAGAACCAAATTTCATGTTAAAAATTATTATTTAAAAACACCATATGTATCGATCATTTGTTTTACATATTTAAATCATGTATCAGGTGTATATCCAACAATTATTCTATCGGATACCCTAGTATAACAGTAACTTTCTATAGAAATTGTATCATATTATAAGTAAAATGATTGTATTCCAATAATCCACATCTAAATGCACAATAACTTAAACAACTAGTTATATATCATGGATAGATTGTCACTGCTAAGGAAATCAATGGATTCATCACAACTTATTTATGAAGCATGTATCATGCTAAAAAATATATAAACAAGATTTACAAATTAACCTAATATTTTTTAATCATATTCATGATGCAAATTAATTGTGTACCTTTTGATATCAGATCTTTTGACATTTTTATTTTAGAACTAATGACTATTCTAATCCATATATAATATACATTTGAAGATCAAGGAGACAACAATCTACATTACATGACAAACAAATTTGATGCATCCTACCTCAGTATATTCTCCCTCCTTTTTGAAAAACTCGTCAAAAGATGACGACGAATCAAATAGGATAACTGGACAAAAAAAGTATATATACAATCACTTATATATTTAGTCAATCAGACCCGTAAACCAACAGGAGCAAAAACTAAACAAAGGTTAAGTTTATATACAATAGCAATACCTCAAGTCAGTAGGCCTCCTCGAAGATCGGAATATTAACAGTTTATTTTGGAGTACATAAAACAGTTTTAACCCTACGAAAGTCCATATACAAACGCAAATGCAATAATAAACTAGTACATACGTGTGTTAATCCTATAGACTTAAACTCTATGAAAGGATATATACAAAAAAGAACATACAAATCCAATACCAAACTTTAAAAATACCATAACATACAAATTCAAGACCAAACATTAAAAATACCATAACATACAAATCCAAAACCAAGCAAGACAAATACCATGCAATAAAAATGTTATACAAAACTTTTACTAATCAGTCAACTTTGAAAGTGGTCAAGAAGTAGAGCAACATACTGCAGAATCCATCCAAATATAGGAGTCTGAAAAAGAAAGCCCTTTATGGATGGCAAGAAACAATCGAAGTTGAAATTGTTCTCTATTTCATATTTTGCTATTACTGAAGATCAGTATTGTTTAGTTCTTGTATAATTGTTGTTTCTTCACTTCCATTTTTTGTATTAGTTATGTAGTTTATTATTTCTAATTCTAGAATATAAGATGAATTATTAATTTTTGATTAAATAACAGCAAGAGATTGTGTATTATGACCAGTGCCTTCAACACAAACAACCTCTCTAATTTTAGAATCAAAGCGATATCTTTTCATATGTTTTGTCAACTATATCGATACACAATGGATATTTTGAAATTCTAGAGTTGTTCTTTTTTACTTCAAAATATAGTTTTACTCCCATGTTATTTCTGATCGCCATAGGCGATGAACTACCTTTGACAATTATTGGATTTCAATGTCCTTCCTCGTTTCATCGATTTCCAATTTTACGATTATAGTGGATTTAAGATTAAAAAAACGGTGAAAATCTAATCATAGGTATGTCTACAAATTAAATTAATAAAGAAAAACATATAACTATACCATTCACATAAGTTCCATACACCATACACCCTTATTACGAAAAATGTATATAATATTCAAGTACTAATTATATTGCATATTATATTGAGTCAAAATTGGCTTTTATCCATATTTAAACTCAGCAAATTCTAAGGGATTTTATCCCTGAGAAAATTACTTAGTTATTGAAACAAATCATTAATAATCAAAAGTCAATCCCTCAAAAAAAAAATTCCTTATATTAAAGGGAAAAGGCAAAATGTTTATTTGAAGGGAGCAAGAAAGCGTTTTAATGTTTTGACATAAAGAAAAAGTTTTATTTTTTTTTAAGGGAAAAAGTTTGGTATAATTTTTTTTTAATATGGAGATTGATTTTTTACAAATAATAATTTTAAAAAATATATTTTTTTAATAGGAGAACATAATTTTAAATAAAGGTTCGTTTTAAAGGGAAGAACTTATTAATAGTCTGAAAATAGTTTACCATATTTCAATAAAAGTTCTTCTAATTTTACCATGAATCCAAATTATACGAGGAAAGGTTTTTTTAAAGGGGAGAACGTATTAATTGTTTGAAAATAGTTATCATATTTCAATAAAAATGCTTTTAATTTCACCATGAATCCTAATTATACGAGGAAAGATTTTGTCATAAATATAATAAAATATTATTTCTTTTTTTTTATTTATGACTTCTCTACTTCTATAAAAACACTTCAATTTCAACTTTTAATTCATCAATCATTCAACAATCAATAATTTGACTTGCATATTCTTATTTTACGCCTTCTCCCGAACTTCAATTTGATTCTCAGTTTGCTTATATTACATACTCACTTTCTTTATTTCATATTCGTTTTCCTTCCTTGTTCACTTTTTGAATTTAAAGAAAATAATATTAATTGTTATAACAGCTTAACTTGTTTCATTCAAATTATATTATGGTCTTAGATTAGTTAGTTAAGTCTAATAAATTTTTGTTATTAGTTAATTTTCGTTAGCTGGCCTTAGATTAATTTTGTTTTCAAATATTTGCCCTTCATTAAAAGATCCCTCTTAAGAAAAATTCATCTTTTGACCAATTTTCTTTAAATTTTATTTTCTTAATATTAAGTATTACATATAATAAACGTAATAAAATTTAAATTGAGAATATTTTCTTATTATGATTAAATTATTATTCTTTTTCCACTAAAATAGACTTTATCTAGAAAGGAATATATATATATATATATATGTGCGCACACAAGGAAAGCAATATTATAAAACTCATTGTCCAAGTTTAGCTTGAAATCCAACCTAAATTAAATTAGCAACACGTTTTTCCTACGAAGTACACTTTATTTAGTACTGCCAATCATGTATTGAGTTTATTCTTTAACTAATTATTTTATTTTTTATTTATTTAATTTCAAGATTTATTTTTTGAATTAAAATTTCTTTATATTTAGAATTCACTCTTGATTTATGACTATTCTATATAAATAATTGTCTAGGCTATGAAGAGAAATGAAGCATATTATTATTTTTCTAATATTTTAGGACTTTGAAATTAACTAAAAGTTTAATTATCAAATATTTTATTGATAAAAATATGTAATATAACAAATTTAAAAAGAAAAAGAGTAACTAAAATTATGTTGAAACATTAAACTATTCCTTTCATATTTAAGAGTTTTTTTTTTAAATTAAATTTTAATCAATTATTTTGTTTAATTCCTAACTATTCAGCTCTAAATTATCACGTTATGTATTCATAAACTATTAATATATCTCTATATTATAAGTAATTGAATTGATTTTTTATTTTTGCCCGTTCACAGCTCCAAATTATCACGTTATGTATTCATAAACTATTAATATATCTCTATATTATAAGTAATTGAATTGACTTTTTATTTTTGCCCGTTCATAATATATTAAACTATTGCATCAAATTAATAACATTTATTTAATTTTTTTATATGAATATTGTATTTATTTTATGACACGTATTATTTATATATAGTTTTTAGATTGACACGACACATACGTGCAAAATATATAGGTTAATTAATCTTAATATTGTGACAACAAATGTATGAAAAGAAGGAAATATCAAACAAGTATGATTTATATAATTTATATATAATTTTTAAATTAACACAACGCATATGTGAAAAACACGTACACTAAATTAGTATGTATATTTTATATATATATAATGGAAACAGGATATATGTGGCTTGAAGTGAAAAGACAAAAGTGGTTGAAATCTTTGGCACAGACAATTTTCGCTATTTTTATTCATTTATTATTTTAATTTTTATTTATTTAGTTTCAAGATTCACTTTTAAATTAAATTTTTTTTATATTTAAATTCACTATTGATTTAGGACTATTCTATATAAATAATTATTTAGGTTACGAAAGAAAAAAAAATATTAATATTGTTTTTCTAATATTTAAGATTTTAAAATCAATTTAAATTTTGATTATTAAATATTTTGTTAATAGAAGTATGTGATATGACAAATTTTAAAAAGAAAAAAGTAACTAAAAAATTATGCTTTTTTAAAATTAAATTTTAATCAATTAATTATTTAACTCCTAACTATTCAACTCCTCATAAATTATTAATATTTCTCTATATTAAAGTAATTGAATTGATTTTCTCATATTTTCCTGTTTATAATAGATTAAATTATTGTATTAAATTAATAGTATTTATTGTAGCAAAGCACGTATACTAAACTAGTATTAAGAAAAAAACAAATATAAAATTTAATTATGTTTTTTCATTTTTACCTTTTTCAAACTTCACACCACTCATTTAATGCATTATTTATTTCTCATATAAAACTTAACCTTAAAAACTTCATTAATGAAGAATAAAATTGAAAAATATTTCCAACATATCCCTTGAAAAGTGAATAATTCACTTATTTTGAAATATCAAAAATTCTCCAACTATTCAATTAATATAAAATGGAGAGAGCAATTAATTTAATAATTCATAAATTATCTATTACCTCTGATCAATTATAAGATAAAATAATTTTAAATTTTATTCTAAAAATATAAAATTTAAAATTATTATACATTACTCTTACACCAAAACGACTCTTATAATAACAAAAAATAAAATAAAAATACGCATGTTAGCATTAAACTAAAACGCCGAGGATTGACAAATACTCGCTCTTACTCGAAAAAGGCTAATAAGCACATGCTTGTGCCATAACAATAATAAACAATAGCATAAGAAGATTTATCTCATCGCTTTATAGGTTTTGTTCAATTCATAAAAGTAAAACTACAAACAAACAAAAACATGTCACATGAAATTTATCTATTGAACGGTGATGGAGTATAGCGGTGGAAAAAAAGATAAAGAAAGAAAAGTGACCCTTGCTTCTCATGATTTATACTAGTACAGTAATTTTTAACGAGACTCCTGTCGGCCATAAGAGTATTGTCAATTATTCGCGTGAAATATAAAATATAATAATTTTAAAATAAGATATAAGATTATTTTATTTTATATTTGATTAGATATATTAAATAGTTTTTGAGTTATATATTTTATTATTTTTATCTTAATAATAAAATAAATTATTTTAATATATGATAGAATAACTTATCACAAAATAATTTATATAATTCATTCTATGATTAATTATCTCAAAGCTAACATGTTTCCAATCAGATGACCTCTTACGGTCAAGTGTGCACAAACCTAGAAGCTAGCTGGTTAAATCTATGAAGATGCATGCTTTAGACCATAAATAATACATATTGCTGCAACCAAATTAGAAGAACACACACGTATTGAAACATGGATGATGGGCAACAATATATTGTTTCGAAAAACAGAATAGGCGGCTTTATAGAGATAGATAGATATGAAACTTGTTGATGGCTATCGTTTCATGTGATTTGTGGGAGGCAACATTTGTCCTATATATACGTCTAAGCTGCATGCTCTGTTGTTGGATATATGCACTGATCCCATGATCAAGATAAACACCATCCAGGCTGGATGCACTAATCCGATGATCCAGCTGTCCTTCCTCGCCTCGATCCCCCCTCTCTATATATGTATCAACTCTTGTTTAATTCAATATACCTCTTAGTTCCTATATATCATGAATTCATCATTGTTCAGTTCATTTGACGCAGTTTGTGCTGAATTCTTGGGGCATAGGGTCAGCGCTTCCATGCCATGTACTTCTCCCCTCTGCCCAAAACCACAAGAAGAAATCATGAATTCATCTTCTCTCCCAACACAAATATCCGAGGCTGCTACTCATCAACCAATAATAACCCCTCCCAAATCTAGCAACGCAAAGCTTAATTGCTGCAGGGTTTGCTCATGAATAAGATGTAGTTAAATTATCCCTCCCTAATTCATGTCAATCTTAATGCCTGTGCGAATGTAAATATTTGTCTTCTTTAACTTTGTACAAGACAATTGAATAATCGTTTTTTTTTTTCTCTTTTGGTTTGCATGTCTTGAGTATGCACTGAGAAAGTGGTCTGTTATCCATTTTCTAATTTCTTATGTCGTCCATAATAGCTCATTTGAATTGTCTCAAGAAAATTTCCGTCTTATCCACGCACGCAGTTGCTCAAGTAAAAGAAGATGCTTCCTCGGCAAATAAATAAATATATAACTCCGTCAAACTACCGAAAAAATAACTAAAATAAATAGTCACAAAAAGTTGATAAAAGAATCAGCTTTGCTTTTTATTTGAAGCATGAGATATTCTTCAGTGACACCAGAATTTCAAAGAATACATGTATAGTAAGTATATCTGGATTCTCATGAACAGCGGCTGCCTTGCAGCTCGACATAAGACAACAGAATACAACTCTCGCAGCTCTTCACAGCGCGAGGATCTTAGCTGGCCTAACTCTTCACGGTGGCTGCTTTGCCGCCGAAGTATGTTTCTCTTATGGGTCAATGATGTTTACATAATATGCCTCAACATGCTAAGAGTTCACAACCTTTTCCCAATCCCCGCAAACCTTCTAGCAACCCCAAATATAACTGCTTTTGTCAGGAGTCCACGATCAAGACTACAAGCAAGGGCAATTGCCCCACCAACAGCTAACAACCTTGGTATGTTCCTCCCCGCAGGCTTCTCAGGTGAATCCTCAGGCTCAATCTCAGAAAGATTGGTTCTGCTCCCCATTGATCTGAGATTCTCAATATCAACTTTGGTGTTGACTTGCGCCATGACTGCAGATCGTGAAATTGGGTCTCCAGATGCTCTATGTTTCTGGTATGCGCGTAGACCAGGGTCAATCTTCCTCACGGCTCCCCACATACCTTGCCTTACCCCGAGTTTTGCAATTTCCCAAGGTATGCCCATGTCTTCATAATGAAAGAGTAACACTTCACAGGCAGTCATCCGACCGTCTCTCTTGGATTCAGCTGTTCATGCAAAAGAAATTATAAGAATTTAGAGGCATAGTCATAATATAACATCTCAGTTATTGTAATGAAACATCTCCAATTTCAGTCTTAATACTAATACTTCCTATCATGACCCATAGGACAGCTATATTTGAAGGTTGATCATCATAATTGGTTCAGAAAATTCCACGAAGTTGAGCAATCAAGCTTAGCAATATCACTTCAAATTACCTGTGCGAATGCACCAACTTGAATAGTAGAGATCAACACGTCTTGGTTTGTTGCGACGGGGCACAGAGGAGCATGGTACACCCTGAACCATGTAAAAGTCAAGATTATTACAGATTTCAGCAAAATGCTGTAAATTGGAGTATGAATGTGAGTAAGGGCAACTTTAAGAAAAAACACGAAACACCGCCAACCAATATCAGGTCAAAACTCAGAATTTTTTACCAGTTTTATTTTATTCTACTGAAGTAACAGTACTCATACATGGACACGGACAATGAAAAACATCAGGTAAGTGCTCCCACTATGGTACCTGCAACTTAATCCTAGGTCCCCGCTCCTAGAGGTAAAATTCTTCCTTCGAATGTTAATTATGAAGTAGCTCACTATTCAAATGCAAATCTGACAGGACATATTCAACTTCACTCAACTAATGGTCGGTATCTTCGAGAATGCTCGACTTTGAAGATGGGAAGTATCTAAGAGCGGAGGCTCGACTCAGATGGTCACCATAATTAGTAGGAAATGGTTGGTTGAGATAAACACTAGTAGAGAATATAAATGATTAAATTGTTAGATCCTGATGATAACCATGAAGGAAGGAAGGAACAGGGCTGGTATGCAGTACAAGGTAATGAGTGATTCCTCAACATCATCAGACAATCCCTATTTAAGTATTTCACACAGCCCCCCAGGACAATTATGGAATATGACTTGGATGAAGGAAGTTTCTTTGAAGGAGAAGATTCATCCTTGTACCTCCCTAAGTTTTTAGGGTAATGAAGCCTTAGACCGCTCGCAGCAGTTGTGTTCACTACAAACTTTTGAAGCGAACACATCAAATCCATTTTTGCCTTTCTGGCCGTCAATGAGTACAGATTAACGCATGCACATTACATTCTATTCCAAAACTAGGATTAAAGATGCTAAAAGCAGGGGAAGAAAGGGGCTTGATGAGAAGTTACTGCACTGTTCAATTTGTCTTGTATACGTTTTCTCCAATTTCTCGGTATTCTAAATAGATAACAGAAAACATATCTTTGCTAATCAACCTTCAGTCCATAACTAGTATACTAAGTGCAAAAGAAGAAAACACATCTCAAAGTAGTGAACCCTTTCTAAAGCTGGTTTGATACAAACAACTCCACTTCTTTGTGTTCTACTCAGAACATGAAAAATGTGAATAATCAGGTTCACAATCAATCTACCATGTCTAAAAGCATCGTTTTTAGGAAAACCCTAAAATTTTCTTTGTGAATTTGTAGCTCTGATTATCTGGCTTTCACTCATATAAGGGATATCAAGTTAGTTTAACAAGTGACATGCCATGTTGAGAAGTATTATTTACCATTACCAAACACAAATGATTCTGACAGCAAAGTGTATACTTGTTTGACATCTATAATTGGCACATATGGCTTATGCATTTATGTCAAGCTTTCATTCTCTTACCTTTGTGACGCAATAGTAAGTCCGGCCCGACTCCCAAATGCGACGGCCTATAATGTACTCTCTATCACTGCAAAAGAAGGGAAACTGGACCAGAAACGATTAGTATATCTGGATTCTCATGAACAGCGTATCACTGCAAAAGAAGGGAAACTGGACCAGAAACGATTTTGGTAAGTGATACTTCAATTAGGCAATTCAAGAGCATGCACAAGTGAAGACAAAGCACTATAATACCTTACGCACCCACTGAACCACCATGGTTCCAGTGGTGGGGCACTCTTCCAATGTTTCAGCATGTACAAGCATGTCATCCCACTTCAATCGAAATTCATCATCCCAGAAGAACTCCCTCAACATTTCCGGAGTGGCATCTTCATATACAGTTCTGCTACGATATTGCGGAGGTCCACCCTAGCAAGACATTAAAATTTAATCCAATTAACGAAAAGGGCAAAACAATGAAATTCCTGTCGTCATTTTCACATACTATAAGGCCAGGGGATAGAAATCTACCTCGGGATCTCTACGCCAAGCTTGATAGGACATATTTGGGGTAGAGCGGTCCATCATCTGAATCCAAGCAGGTCCTCCATCTTGCTCTTCAACCAACCCGTCTAAGTAACGAAGGTCTTCATCAGTTACTAGTGATTTATCGCCTTCCAGCTGCAATGAACTGATAACAGGAGAGGGTCAAGGATTTGTGTATCTATCTAAAGGAGAAAGACAGAACGTGATATTTAACCTTCCCTTGTGCAAGAAGAGAGAGAGAGAGAGAGAGACTAACCTGGAGGTAGAAGATGAAATGGAGGGCGGGGACTGAGTTTCCTTGATCCAAGGAATGCAGCTGGGAACTTGCAATTTGAGAGTTGAAAACCCAGAAGACAAGTTTTGGAGGAGCATCCCGGAAGCAGGAACATGTGTTGTAGGTACAGAATCAATGGTAAGATTAGCCCACTTGGGCTTCCATGCCCATCCGACCAAAACCCCAACAAGAAGAGCAATCCAGATGGGTGCCATAAACATCCCCAGCTCTATTATTACCTCCCCAAAAGTTGGTCTTTGTAAAATCTCAAGCAAAGCCGCTCCCAAAGCCATAATAAGAAAGAAGAAACAACCCCCGATTCAATCGTTAAAAAGGTACAACCTTTGAGCACACCGACGAGTCGAGGGTTTCAAAAACAAAAAAGAGGGGGGGGGGGGGGGAGGGGGAGATAGAGAAAGATAAGATAAGATAAAAACAACCCTAAAGATAAGAGAAAGATAGTAGCAACTTGCAAAGGAGCGGTGAAAGAAAGAGAAGAAGAAGAAGATATATTAAAAGGAAGATTAAAAAAAATATGGAAGGAATAGATTTAGGGAAAGAGGATAAGGATGTAGCGGTAGAGAAACGTGTTACCCGATTGCTGGTAGGCCCTCTTTCATTTTTGTTGCTCGGGATTTTAGTTTTTATGTTCGACCAGGGAATAACAATTAAAATCCAGCCAATTGATTCTGGTGGTTGTGGTTTTGAAATATTACTAGTAATACAATTATAGGTGCTGATGGAAAGACAAGTTCTTAAGAGAGAGGAAAACAAAAAGATGCGAATTTCGGCTTTAATTTGACACAAATAAGTGGTGGTTATATAAGTATTTGGTTTTGTAGGTAATAAATTTATATTCGTGTTGCAAAAAAGACATTAGGCGAGGTGGTTGGTTAAATACTTGCAAAAAGTCAGTCATGGACTAGTAATATCGCCGCGTTTTCAAACCATTTGACCATCAACTTTCTACCACTAATTCTAAATCGCCTATTTTTCATGTGTTGCAAATAACATCAGAAAAGTAATAGTACTAGTATTTGGCATGGCAGTATACTATTGCAATTACCTTGGGATTATCTACTAATTTACCTTAGACGAAATAAAATAATTTCAACATAGATAAGATAAGATAGAATATTTCATAATTAAGCTTGTTATAAAATTTATATCGTATTTGATTGATAATATAAATACAATATAAATTTTATTGCTCAAAATTTTCACGTTTTACGCAGTTTGATGGAAGAACCAACTCCTGCTATGTTTAGTGATAGTGGGTGTCTCTCCTCTTCTTCATAAAAAAGTCACAATAGATAAGCAAATCGAATAGTGTATTCTCATTATAGTGTATTCTCATTATTTCTCTTTAGAACAATAATGGTGTTTGTGTAAATTTATGTGAATTCATCATGTCAAACACACTCAATTGGATTTGGTTTTGTTTATTTTTATACACGACGAAGATTTGGACGGAAGCTTATCGATAGAAATAGAGAACAGACGACGTAAAATAGTGAGAGACATGTGATGTGTATAGAGGTGAAAAGTATTATTTCTGTAGTATATTAATTAGACGAGGATAGAAGATTAAGAATTTATATGGTAGTTGGGAGGAAATTTTTATGTAAACTACTGTTAAAGTTATAATAGCTTAAATAAGAGTCAAATTCAAAAATCAAAATTTTACATTTTTCAAATTTAGAGTCAAAAGAGAAACCATTTTCCATTCGACTAGTTCAACCTCACTACAGATCCAATGTTAGAGTGAAAAAAGGATGGTCAATTAACATGGTTCATCTCCGACCAAATCTAACTCAGACAAGTTTGAAAGAGTGGTCGGTGCACCATTAACTTGTGGTATCAGCAAATAGTCCTGTTTGTTATTTGGACAGGACAATTAGGTGTGTACAATTATTGATTTACATGGACGCATTTTCTGACCTCCATCATAGCAAATTTGCAACCTAATATCATTGCACATATACTAACACGTTGAACATGCATATTCCGTCCACTCTCGCAAAACTACTTATTCTTAGGATATATAGCTCGGTGCTCTCGACAGTTACAACTTCCTAACTAATGATAGTAACATACTTGGCCTCGATCCATGAACATCAATTTTCTGCATACTTCCAATTCTTTTGCATGATTAAGTTAGTATACATTATAGATTTCAAATCAAATAAATAAAAATTGTTCCCTCTTGTTACTACTCACAAATTTTACATTATGATTGGAGTAGCCACGAAAAGAACTGAGCATAATGATATATATTCATCATGAATTATATAAGATATATATAGAAACTCATGAGTAGTTCGATAGGTGAGCATTACCATTAATAATGTATGTTTGTTCAGTCGGTATTGCTACCAGATGTTCAGCTAAGGAAAGCATTAGAGACATATGGACCTTATGTATGTACTACAGATTTCTTGTACTATGCTTCATCCCGTCCAATGCTTATAATTTAATTCTTCTTAATCATTATATATTTAAGGCAAGACCTTTGCTCAATTGTGGGGGTGGAGGAACTTCTTAATCATGAACAATACACACACACTCTCTTTCCACTATTTTAGTTAATTTGTGTGTGTGTGTATATATGTAATTTTCAGTATCCAAAGAATTGGAGGCTTGCTTGTCAGGCAACAGTTAGTAAACCTGATTCTCGAGGCATGGTACGTATGGATCGAAATGTATAAAAAGTCTTTCAACTACTGTTCTATATATTGAGTTATCATCAATTTGTACAGATGACCATTCAGCAACTTCCGGAATGGAAACCACACGAGTGGAATTATAGAGGATTACCGCCTATAGAAGAAGAAGAATCAATTTCTTCATTGCCAGCAAAATATAAAATGGAACCATACTTGTTAATCAACAGAGGTCCATTACTTTTCTCAAATCAGGTAAACTTACAATGAAACTTACAGAAATGACTATAGTTTAAGGGTTGATGTTATTTAATAGCTATAATTATATTAATTACTATATATGACTATCATTTAGGTGGCTATCTACATTCATTGCATAAAAGACAAGTTTTTATTTTGATATAAATATTATTATACATCAATTCTAGTGCTCTAAATAAGGTATTTTCTATTTTTAAATAGTAATCTCTTAAATTACATGCATTAAATTTGCAAATTTTAAATTATTCATCTTCTATTTAAAAATAACTAGTTTAGTTTACGTACGTTGCACATGTGTGTCACATCAATATTATTAAATTGAATACTATAAATAATTAAAAATCTTTAATACAACTAATTTCAAATTCAGACTTGACAGACCTCATTCAGGAATACTACTCTATACCAAGAATTTTTTTCATATCTAGTCTATACAATTCTAAGTAAATAGAACAATAATGGATAACCCTAAACATATTTAATATGGCTTTGGTAAAAAAAAGAATTAATTATTATTTGAAAGTTTTTTGGATTATTTTAATTGAAAAGGAAGGGATTTCACTAAGAAAATCTTTTCTATTTAATTTTTATTATATTTAATATTATTAAAATAATTTTAAAAATATGGTGAAAAAATGATTTTATCTAAAAAGGAGTCTTTTAATGAAGGCAAAAAGTTCAATTAATATTATTAAAGACCTTTACACTTTTAATATAGTATATATATTAAAAAAATTAGATACAATTTATCAAGTTTTTTAATTTTCTGCATCGTTCTTTGTCAGAATTAATACAACTATGACGAAGCTAGTAAAATGACGAAGCAAATATTTGTGCACCTTTCCCTGAATTAGGCCCGTTATGGTGCAAAAGTATCTTCGACCCATAAATAAGACACAGCCCAGAGGCCCAAATAGGAATCTGGCTACACATACGAAACGGTGCCGAGTGTTATCCACTTCTTCTTCTTCTGCTGCCAGAAAAGAAAAGAAAAAAAAAATGGCGTCTTTATCGAGTTGTAATCATCCAGGGAAACTCTGTTCCTCATTTTCATCCTCATCCCTTAGGTTGTCTTCGTTTCAACGCGTCTCCTTTCAGTTCATTCAGACCCACAACCACAATTATTCCCTTTCCTCTACTCCAAGGCCTCTCACGGTCATTTCCATGGCCCCGCCTAAGCCTGGTGGTGGTAAAGCCAAGAAAGGTATTATTTTTACTTTGCTTGTTTAGTTTCGGGTTTTCCCTCCAAAACAATTCAAGCTTTACTAATGTTTTGTTTCAGTCACTGGTATTATAAAGTTGGCTCTGGAGGCAGGAAAGGCAACCCCTGCTCCACCTGTGGGGCCGGCCTTGGGTTCCAAAGGTGTTAACATTATGGCATTCTGTAAGGATTACAATGCTAGAACTGCTGATAAAGCTGGATATGTCATTCCTGTCGAAATCACCGTTTATGATGTCAGTTCTTCCATTTTTATTGTGAATTGAAAGGTGATTCAAGTGTTCATAGTATCTGATTATGCTCTTCCTTCACTTACAGGATAGAAGCTTCACTTTTATCTTGAAGACCCCACCTGCTTCTGTTTTGCTGCTCAAAGCTGCAGGTATTAGGAAGTTTCAATGAATTACATATTCAATATACTCTAATTCATTTTCACCTTCAACTACTATAAAATGGTCATTTAACATTTAAACTAGACATGCTATTTAGTTTAGAGGGAAGTCACCAAATCTAAATGATTTTCCACTTCTCATTTAGAGTTGGTGGAAGAGATACCATTTAGCTTCAACATGGATATAGTAAGAGAGTAAGAGAGGACAGAAGAATATATTTGATTTACTGATAGATGTCGCCACAAATATACTATACTCGGTGTCTTTGCTGTTGGAATTCCCTAATATTTGCTTTCAGTTTGAGATCATGAAAGTCATAGTATCTTCTTTATCTCTATAGACTTATAAAGGTCTTTAGTCTATAGACATGGAATTTTATGACAGCAAGGAAGATGAAAGATCAAGCACCTCCCTATGCACTTCCTAAACAAAAGACACCCTTGAAGACTACCACTTGATATACTACCACATGATCTTGGCTTGAATCAGGTACTAGAGAACAAGTTTTTGGCTGATAGTAGTTAAACGCCTCACCGTGCACTTCCCAAACAAACGACGCCCATGAAGACTACAACTTGATATACCATCCAATGATCTTGGCTTAAATTGGGTATTAAAACAGGCTCCTTTAGAGTGTTGTTTTTGAGAATTTTCCCTCCTTCCATGATATTTTTCATAGTAGGACATAGACATGTAAGTTTAATGAAACAACTAGATTGAAAATTCCCCATTTTTTATTTCCCATGTTGCTCTGCCAGATAGTTGGGCGAAAAGGGAGGGGGGATAACAGAAATATTGAAATCTGACTTAGAAAAACAGTTGAGACTCTCTTTCTCTGTGGTTGGAGAATGACATACCCGTCAAAAATATTTATGCTCTGGCTGGGGTTTTCTACTTATAGACTATAGTTCTATGATCATCCAGATCAGGCAGTAGATTTAAATATTTCGCTTTGGATTTGCAAAACCATCACTGAATTAAATCCCATTGGGAATCCTAAGAATGCATCACACTTTTTGGGCATGCTGTCCTTGTATAAGCACTATTTTCTAGGTTACAGTTGATTATAACATTATGAAAGGTAATTATTATACTCCGTAGTGGATAACAATGAGCGAAAGAAGTCTACTCATCTCTTGAAGTATGATTGGACAACATGAAGAGAAAGTTAGAATCATTAGACACACACACACACCCCGGGTTATTTTCAGGGAAAATGCCAGCATTGACTTAGTGCTTGATCATCTTGATGAATAAGATCTTTGCTTATCCCATAATAAAAAAGTGTAATTTCACAATTTGGAGTTCAGGGGGTCAAATAAAAATAGTACATCTTGTAGATGTGAATGTGAACTTGTGGTGGAGTTTAGCTTTTTATGTAGCTACTATGGTGCACTTACTCTTATCTTTGGTATAAGCTTGGATGCTATATGCATACAAAAATTTGGACAGTTTTGGTTGGTTTCCAAAGATGTAAATATGTATGGACTAACTATTTTATCACTTTGTAGGAGTGGAAAAAGGTTCAAAGGACCCGCAGAGGGAGAAAGTGGGAAAAATAACTGTTGATCAGTTGAAGGCAATTGCTCAAGAGAAACTGCCAGACCTTAATTGTTCTACAATTGAATCTGCAATGAGGATTATAGCTGGCACTGCAGCAAATATGGGAATCGACATTGACCCTCCGATTCTTGAACCTAAAACGAAAGAACTTGTGTACTAGTTTTGTCTTTGTGCGGTTTCTATTTCCATGTAATGTGCCCCTGTATTAGAAGCAATTGGCTGCAGAAAGAGGATCTGGCAGTTTAGCCAGTTATCCATTCTTTTGGATTCTTCATTCCATAATTATTTTGAATACATGATCAAATGCTCTGAAGTGCTTGCTAGATGCCAGTCCAACGTTTCGCCCAAGTCCATATTACATTGCCATAAATTGAAAAAGAAACATTAGCGATGTTACAAATTAAGCAACATTTCTGCTTGCATTTTCTTCAACTACACCACATATTAAGAGAGCTAAACAAAGAAGAGACTCTAAAAATACATACCAAATAATGGCTGAATTATGACTAACATTTTTAACACCGCATCCTCTCAATTAACTTGAAATCCATCTAAAATAGTATTACACAAACTTTAAAGGTAGTTCGTCCACAAATAGACAAATTACAATTCTTTTTATTAACTCCTTGCGTATTGTTCATGTCTCAATTTTAAGTGTATTGTGAAGTATTTTTGATACGTAAAATCATGATTTTTTTTTTTCATAATAAAAGTATAAGAAATTGAGAATTTTTTTCATCCAATAAATTTTATTATTTATTTGCTTACACCAATTCTTGTTATGGCCAGTTTTCCTACCTAAACTACATCGTTGTGCCATGCTGACCTGGAGCAACATTTCATTTCTACGATACTGACTCCGTATTTGGAACTAAAACTGAATGAAGAATATGATTTTACTCATCATATGCGTGGCATTCAGCCAAAACATTTTTTTTTTCTCAGGAAAAATCCTAAAAGTCAACATGTCTGGCTGGAAATGAGACGCCACAAGTTAAAGAAGGGGAAGGGGTCTTGTACGCGTTTGCGAGAGTAGTCTGAACGTGAATACAAATAAAATCTAAGATCTGGAGTTTGGTTTGTTAATTCCTTTAAAAGATATACTTACTATTATTTTAGTTAGAGATTAGGTGAATTATAAAAATAATTTTTTGGTGCATAAATTCAGGAAGTTTTAAGAGGAAAAGGAATCGGACAACCGTATTAGTAGTATCTTATACCCCCACCCGCGCCGCGTGGAAAGCTCTAATAGCTCGGGACTCGGGCGCTGTGCTATATACAAAGAGAAGCACCCACAAGTTAACATCATTCCATCTTTTGTTTCCTTCCTTCAATCCAAGGTACCTGTAAAATCTCTCAGCATTTGATTTGTGTTTCATCAGGATTCATGTACAAGTTGTCATTTTGCAGGTGAAAATGAGTGATGAACAAAGACGCGCCCCTCGTTTGAATGAGAGGATCCTCTCATCATTGTCAAGGAGGTCTGTCGCCGCTCATCCTTGGCACGATCTCGAGA
>DF360303.1:8969-23167 GCA_000787875.1 Solanum virginianum | reverse complement strand
AGCATAGCCCAAGTCCCACAACAGGCTGGGTTAATGCAAAGAGGTCATAATAGTAGCAGTGTTGGAGGGATTGGCAGGACTGTAGAGCCACTGATGTTCGACTCGGTACCGATTGTCCAAGGCAAGGCAGCAGCAAAGCGACTTAGGCTGTTTGGAGTGAATATGGACTGTCTCATCTCGGACTCGGATGAATCATGTGAAATCATGTCCTCATCCTCTTCCTTGCCTAATCCAGCAACTTGTTCTCATGTCCCCCAATTTTCATCATCACCATTCAAGACTTTTAACAACTACGATGCCAACCCGCCGGCAGCCAACGAAGAAGAATCGTTCGACAAAGGCAAGGCATCCATGTCCTTGAATTTGGATATTTGATTATAATTCCCCAATTGTAAATTGAAGAGAATTAGATTGATTTGTGGAACGGGTCATCCCGCACAGAGAAAACCCGCTGGGTACCTCCTTCTGGCTTCAGAATGTCCAAGTTGTATTTGTGTAATAATACTCTAATAGAGATTATGAGATACTTTGCAAATACTAGTAAAATATCACACTATAGCTGGTTATTTTATGTTTGAATTTCCAAAGTAATGTGTCATGCATTATTTTAGTGATTAAAAACAAGAGAAAAAGAGCCTTATAACTTCAATTCATAAATATGTTTCCTTAATTATCTCTCTCTAACAAACTTTGCTGTATTGATTTCCCAGCTATATATCTAGTACGTAGCAGTGTGGGAATGCATAACTAGCTCCTCTCAGCGTCAGTCAGGCTAATGAATGATGGGATCGGAAGGGAATTAACAAAAGTCGTGCTTTCTTTTTCATGAATGAATTTTGTTTTTATTATTTTTGGTAGGTTGTTGTTCTTGTCGTTGCTTCGTTGGGCACGCCCCCCAGGTACTACGATTGCTTCACATCTAGCTAGCTATCTTTTATAAAAGGTACGTACATAACATTTCATCTTGACTAACTTGGCCATTTATCATCAACTGATCATGCGAGCTCCTACTTCTAAAAATGCTTCTACTAGTATGTGTATATAAATCATCGTTTTTCAAAACCTTCTTCCTGTTAGATCTATATGTATGCCTTTTCTATTCCAAAAAGCTATGTGCCTCAGCCCAAACAGTGGTGTATTGAAAGAAATTGCAAAGTTGCAATCATGTCATTCATGAACATTCATGCAATTTTTCATATTTCGATGCAAACCTTTCCTCTATGAATCATTATACCATCCTATTGACTATAAATATCTGAAGCCTTCCAGGTAAACTTAAGAAAAAAACAAAGGAACTTTTGGTAGAAAGGTCTAAAACAAGTTTCAAAAGGAAAAGTATTGTTTCGAAAAATTTAAGTGTGAATACAAGTCGTTGAGTGGTTCGCTGGACAACAAATTTGAGGTACCGCTATTTGTTGTCGTGAGTCATTTTATCTTGGGAAGATATATTCTATAACCTCGGGTACTACTTGATGGGAATAATTTTCTTAAGGAAACTCTGTGAATTCAGAGAACTTGACTCCTCTCTCCTTTCATCTAGTTGAATGTTCTTGAAATTGATTTAACTTCATATTGAATACTACATTAATTATATGAAATTTGTATGAAGTTATTTCTTTGAAAAAAATTAGAGTTTGTACTTAACAATTATCATTATTATTTAAGGAAACACCATTAATTAGCTGTCTCTAGCATAATTGTTGGTTTTTGTCTTTCTGAGTAGTGAACACACCTTAAAGATTTCTACGATATATATATATATATATATTGCACACAACACGGTTTGTCATCTCATCAATTTTGGAGCTTGGATATATATATATATATATACAGGATTTTGCTGGCCGGTTTGATAGTCAAAGTAAGCAACTGTCCTAGGTAATTCCTCTTTATTCATTTTATGATGCACAAGTGTATTACTCCTTTAGTTTCATCTTTGACGGGTGCATGTGGAGTTTAAGAAAGAGTTAATGCACATGTCACAAGTACATTAAGAACTTGCAGCTTAAACATATACTATGTTATATCGTATTTTGTATGAACATAAGAGCATATCAAACGTCAAGTGTAATGTTAAATAAATTTCCAAAAATATTGAAGGATGTCATTCCAGTTTTATAACCTATTGTTAGCCTTACAAATTACTCCCTTCAATTCAAAATAAGTGAATTGTTGAGGCGTTATAATTCAAATTAACTTTCAATCTTTAAAAATAATTTTAGAATTTTCTTTTATTTTTGTCCTTCATTTGGATTTCCTCTGTGATGAATTTAAGAATTTTTAATGGTAAATAGTATTGGGAGTAGTTATCATAATCAATATTTAGTCATTCTAGAGAGTTACTCCCTTTATTTATCTTTACTTGTAGTAAATGATAGAGATAATTTAACGGATCACCTTTTAAATATAATAAATATAATATCTTGAAAAATATCATAGGAAAATCACTATAATTAATGATAAGGGTAAATTAGGAACTAAATGTAAAATTATTTTTTGATTTTATAAAGTAGATAAATATTGTTAGATATCTCAAAATGATATAGTGGACAAGTAAAAATGGACGAATAAAGTATTTCGGAGAGAGTATTTGAGAATAATTAAAAAGGGTAAAAATAGAAAATAATGTCTAATTAATGCCTTATGTTCTTTTTCTAATACTCCAACAATTTACTTATTTTAAAATAGAGAGAATAATTAATTATCGATCATGATATTAAATCCAAATCATATAAGCACCTAATAATATAATTTCTCTTATTCTCTAAATCTAATGACGTCCTAACCTTAAGATTTCTAGGTACATCAGTATAGTGTTTGCAGACGGTGTTGTTATGCTTGCAGACAGTGTTGTTATGTGATTCTTCTACACAATTAGCAATGGGAGCTAGCTTTCCCTTGCTAAAAGAGAGAAGTAGATTCTAGGTAACTAAAACCCAGCTAAGTGGTAAAAGATACATACTAGCTGGCTCTTTTCAGGTAATAAATAAACTTAGCATGTCGGTAAGTTGTTTTCTTTTGGGACAAAGCACAAAGTTAATTGTCCTGTTGAATTAGTCATGTGTGTTAAACCTTAAATCTCGTTTGAATAACACATACTTGTAGCTGTAAAAGTTTCTTAACTCCCAAAAAAGCTTAAGTTGGATCACTCTTTTGTTTTTTTCTTTTTTTTGGTGTGTGTGTGTGTGTGTTGGGGGGGGGGGTTGCCAAATGTTTCCCGTGAGTATATAACTGATAAGTCAAGAGGTACATAGAGAGGGCATTACCTGACCTCTTCATTACAAGAAAAGAATGAACAATGTTCAATTCCTACAAATTGGCCGGATCACTCTTGAAAGCATAAGAAGATAAGAGTTTCAGAAGTGTGCATACTTGACCTGTATTTCTGTTTAGGTATAAGAAATTTGAATTTTCTTGTGTTGCTTCGCTCTTTCTTTCATTGTTTCTGGTTCTCTATTCCTGTTTTAGAATGTTATTATGATAAAGGTTTGCCATGTTGACACCCTTTTCAATAGGCTTTAACCCTAACCAGTGTACTGTATAGAAATAGTAGTAATACTCGATCGGTACTTACATTCTATATATGCATATGAAAAATTAACTGTAATAGCTACGTACAAAAGTGTATATGATGAGACCACCTTAATCTTATCAAAGAGAATAAATTATAGATGGCTCGGAGTGGGCCGAAAAGAATTCGAGTATATCATATCATAACAAAGTCTAAAGCATTTTCTTACACACACATATATGGTACCTTTTCGGCTAGGGCTAGCTAAAAGTTCAGAGTTTGCTGGCGGGTGATGGAGAGATTTTGATCAAGAAGTCCCTTTTATCAAGTAAAAATTATATTAAATTTATTTTTAAACTTAATTATGAGTACCAAACAATCCTTTATTTCTTTACATCAGTCGAGACTGTATATGAAAATGACAAGCTAGAAAGATGTTAGGTGTAAAGTGCTACTAAAGTAGCATGCAATTAACTTTAATTTAATTACATATATGGATAGATATCTAAGTGCATCAGAAGGCGGTTCCTCATTTTAAGTGCATTCAAACATTACCCTATATGCCTATTTCTTGTTAGACTAATGATGTACACCATAATTTGTGTTTTGTCATAATCGGATCGGCGAAAGGAAGCACAAACGCCTTCATTCTTTGTCCTAGTGTAATTTTCAATTACATCTGCCATGTTTTTTCTTCTGTACAAAATTTGTATATTATGGTCACAATAATTTCATCAAATATTGTTGTTAATTAAAATCTCATTTCATTCTTGTATGTAAAGAAAAACAAAGTCAAAATGCCAACTATCCAGTTGGGATAGTATCAAATTATCAACAAGGAAGCATACGATTCAATATACTAAGCTACATATATATTTTTAAGTAATTGGGTTGGTTGTCCCATTGTTGGTAAATTTAAATATTATGGCATGTAGTTGTGAAAAGAGAATAAATCAAGAGTCTGTGGATGACTGATATTGCTCATCGTTATTTATCTACCAAAAAAAAAAAAGGCTTGCCTATAAAATGACATTATAGATCAACCTCCCAGCTATATCAGAGTTGGTAAAGAGCACAAGTATACAGACTGAAAAAGATATTATATGGATTGAAACATTCGTCAAGAGCTTAGTACAATCGCTTAGCTGCTTATTTCATGGAGGTAGGTTTTCAGAGATGTCCATATGATCAGACCCTTTACAACAAGTACAATAAAGGTGACATTCTTAATTATAGTCTGTCTATATGTAGATGACTTAATTTTTACTGGAAACAGTGAGTCTATGTTCAAACAACTTAGAGAGTCCATGATGAAAGAGTTCGATATGACTGACTTAGGAAGAATGCATTACTTCCTTGGTTTAGTAGTGGTCCAATTTAAAGATGAGATCTTTACTTCTCAAGAAAAGTATGTGCAAGATCTGTTGCTCAAGTTTCAAATGGAGAAGTGCAACCCGGTTTGTACTCCAGTTGATCCTAGCTCGACGTTAGATAAGGATCCAGAAGACCAAGTTGTAGATGGAACTTACTATAAGCAATTAGTAGGAAGTTTGATGTATCTCACAACAACTAAACCTGACTTATGCATGTTCTCAGCATCATTAGCAGATACATGGAGAATCCTTAACAATCTCATCTCCTAGCAGCTAAGCGCATTCTGACGTATTTGCAAGGCACGATCAGTGATTGATTGTTATATAAAAGGGAAGGAAGTTCACTGTTGTTAGGGTTTACATATAGTGATTATGCAGAAGATCGAGATGATAGGAAAAGCACTAGTCGTTTCCTATTTGGGATCCAATGCATTTTCATGGTCATATAAGAAGCAGCCTACAGTAACTTTATCTACTACAGAAGCAGAGTTTGTTGCTGAAACATCATGTGCATGCCAAGCTATCTGGCTTAGGAAGCTACTGAAGAAGTTCAGTACAGGCAAGCTTATACTTCTCCCATATATGGTGACAATAGTCCAGCCATCAAATTGTCCAAAAATTTGATGTTTCATGGGAGAAGCAAGCACATAGATATAAGGTATCATTTCTTAGAGACCTTACAAATGATGGAGTAATTGAATTGCATTATTGAAAGAGCCAAGACCAAGTAGCAGACATCTTCACTAAAGCTTTGAAGAAGGAGAATTTTCTCAAGTTCATAAGAATTCTTGGTATCTATTCTTTATTCTTTTGAAGAAGTTGAAGCCCTTTAAATTGTGTTAGAAACATCAGTTTAAAGGAGGATTTGTTAGCGGTTATTTTATTGTACTTGGACTCTGTTTTACCAATTCTCTTTTACCTAGTCTTTAGGTAGTCAATTCCTTACTTATAGGAGAGAATTTCTATCAATTATATAGGAACTAAGTTAGCGTAATTTTTGATTTCCTTGTTATGTTTTCAGCCTATATATGGGCAGCTTTCTTTTGGTGAATAATACGATAAATTGCCATCATATCTTCTCCTTTTTGTGTGCTGTGTTGATCTAGTTATCTCTCTTCTATTTTTATTCAACAGATATGCCAACTAATGCATGGACTATTAATGATTTTTTTTTTTTGCGTGTGAAATATTTCATGGTTGGATAACTATGTTCTAACTCTAGTTTTGGATAAATTGCTCTCAATTATATCTGATAATAGAATAAGGCAGCTTGCTCTAATCAAGAATTCACTATTTGGAAAGTTAGTATGAATTTCTCGTAAGGCAAGAGATTAAGGTGTGGAATTTATCATACATACGATCAGTCAAGAGAACAATGAAGATGAATTAACGCCCCCAATATGGAGCAATTTTGAGATGCCAAGCAGCAATAAGAAAGTTAGAGCTTAATTTCCTGCTCGTGCATGACTTCTTGTAAATAACTCATTTGTGGAATATGGAGCGTGCACTTCCCTTATTCTGTTTTTGTTGCTACTTTTATGCGAGAGATGCTCATATAGGCAGCACTGCTTATGGGAGTATTAACATCTTTTCAAAGGAAAGTACAGTAACCATCATCAAATTCTCTAGTTAAACAAGTTGCATTCATCCAAATTAAACTTCTATTCCCCTAAAATACTCGAATCATTCATACCATATCATTGAGCCCGTCACGTAAGAGTTCTGAAAAATCTTTTACCCCTCTAGCCATGAACTGTAGACATGTTTGTCTTACTACTGAAAATGACGCACTTATTAGTGATGTGCGCTTTACCATGTTAAATCCATTAGGAAACCACACGGCCCCACAACTAAGAAAAATTAATCAAGCTCATGGTTGATGGTCCGAGGCATAAGGTCTCGTTATAAAAGACCAGAAGATAACAAGAGAAAGTGTAGAGCATCACATCAAGTCAGACTTGAAGGAGACCACAAGCTTGATTCTTCACAGTTAACGGTAAAAGCTTATCAAGCATCATATATTACCCCTTGACTTTCTCCCAATATCTGCAGGGAAACTTAGTTATGGGAGTCTTTTGCCTTTGGTTGGAGGCTTTTTCATCTTAATATTGACTTCCAGTGAGTTGTTTGCCTGGCTGATCTGCATTTCTTCAGGTAGGACGGATAGCATGAATTTCTTGCCAGAACCAACATGATGGCAGAACTGCTTGAGCATATTTCGGCCCCTCATCCATTTCAGCATTAACTTCATGTGTGTTTTGCTATTTAATCCACTAATATTAGCTTCCTGGAAGTAAAAACAAGTCATATTTGTAGCTTTTCTAGTCAATTGATCATATTGGCAACGTCAAGAATCTCAAGGCTGACTAATTGAAAAAATCTCAACACTCTCAAAACTAGCAAAGATCCAATTTTTCCAAAAGAGAGGCACAAAATAGTGACAAGGGCTATAAATGAGTGGTAAGATTTGCATACGCTCTTATCCTCCTTAGACTCCCATTGTTAGATTTCACTGGGTATGTTATTTTGTTATAATTCTAAAAGTGAAGAGCTAATAATCCTCCGATAAGCAAAATCAAAACCCAAAAAAGAAGTCATTAATCAACTTAAGTTGATTTTTAACAACAAAACAAAAGATTAGCAGAAATAGATAAAGTATTAGATACTAAACAGAAACAAAGAAGCTTTATAATTGCAAAAATAACCTGATTTTTTACTAGTAAACAAAAGACTAGTAGAAACAAATAAAAGGATTAGTGAAGAAAAAGATGTGGGGGTGATTGGGTGGTTGCTTATACAAACTCGACAAAAGTAAGAACAAAGAATCAGTGAAAACAGGAGAAGAAAGAAAGTAAAAACAGCTGTGGCAACTCCCTTTTAGAAACAGCGAATTGGTGAAGAAATGTAGCCAGCAGCAAATAATCGTCTCATGTCTTTTTTGACTCAAAAGATCCATTCCTTTCCTTTTAGTCTAAAAAGGTCAATTTTTTTTAAAAAAATTATAGTGAACATTACGTTGTTTCTTCGACAGGAACAATCGCTTCGCCTCACACTCAAAATAAATCATATCCTTCAGTTCTAACAACACACAGAGCTCATCCGTCACCTGGTGTTCCAAATCAGATAATAGAACTCTGATTTGGATTGTCAACTTTTCAATTTGAGAAATAAAAGAAATCAAGTTATTTCCTTCCTAGTATCTTCTCTACCATGGGAGAGGACGCTATTTATTTTATGGTAGGCTTCAGCTCATACAACACTACCAAAGTGGTTTCTAGAGTAGAAACATGATATGAATGAGTAGAAAGAGGCCGCAACATTGATGACCAGGATGAGCATTAGCTAGAAGACAATGGAAGTGGCTGGTTTATGCTCGCAAAGAAGCTTCAAAAAGAGAGGGGAATTCTGGCCATATCAAAAACCTAGAATCAGATACTAGTTAAGAGTGGTCGAAAGTCTCTCGGAGGAGATCCTGGATGTCACACTATTGGAGATATGTCAGTGGGTTGGGAGCACCTCGAGACATCATAATGGAATCAACATCAATGATTTGTGAAATAATCACTTCTTATTCGAATTCCCCAATAGAATACTCACATAATACTAAAAGGTCAATCTTCAATGGCGGCCTCCGACTTAGAACTTCATCCATTAAAAGTTGGACCAGGTCTGGATTAGGGTAGCGGGTTTATCCCTCCAACTTTGATCCCAAAAAATCTTCCGTGAGATCGGATATTTCTTTGGAGTTTGGATTCGTACTGAAGAAGAGACAGAGCTTCGTAATCACTTGTAATAGGCGAGGTCGAGGCTGAGAGGTGATGGTCGTCCACATTTAGTGTAGTTGGTTCACGAGGGCCTGACATTCAAAGTTCAGATTTGGGTGGAGGCACTGGCAATGGTGATCTTCGACGAAAGAACTCCAGGTTTCCCTATTAACCAGAGGTCCAAAGAAGGGGGTATAAAGGGGATGATAGCAAGTTTGCCAAATGTCAAGATCCAGCAATTCTGAAGTTGTCAATTGTACCTGCACGTGTGATAGCACCTGAGCCCTTGGCTCACTCAACCATTCCTCTCAAGTGACCTAGATCTGTGAATAAGCCCAGTTTATTTCAAATAGGCCTTTTATTGAGAATTCCTCTACTCATTTAAATGATCCAATTGCAGCGGACTTGAAGCCAATTCTACTCCTTCAATTATAAAGTGCATACTAGAGAGAGGAGCCGAAATGGAAGAAAATATGATGGATAAGGAAGGTAACAACAATAGAGAAATAACGAAAACGACAGGTAAGTGCCCAGGTCTCTCTAAAACTCTTCTATCTTTGGAAAATGCTTGCATGCAAGGAATTAATCCATATAGAGGTGAAGAGAAAATTCTTTGACAACAACTGAGCCAGTTACCTGAAACCAATATAGTCTAGAGGAAAAAGATGACCCCGATTTTGATGTGCCAATTTGGATCCATCAGAACATCATAAAATTAGCCAAGGAATTCAGAGCAGACATTAAAGCATGCAAATAGGAAGATACTAGGTTGCTTATGGAGATTGGTAGTATGAGGCAAAATAACACTTATAAGGGGGAGAAGAACATGAATCTCCTTCAACTATTTAACGATCCAAGAAACTTAAGAGCCTAGAAAGTGGGAGTAATTTCAAAAGTAATGGTACTAGATGCAAGGGTTCGTTATGAAGTTAAAAGTATCATATTGGAAAATAGCGTGAAGATTTCTTTTAGGGAAGATACATGGCTTCAACATGGACCCTCAAAAGCTTAATTCCAAACATCTTCATCCTAAACCAACTAAAAAGGGCCACTGTGGCAGAGGTCTGGTCAAACCAAGGGTGGAATCTGAGTTTCCAAAGATCGAGAGATCCAGAGGTTGGTGGAGTTCTACAATGTCTTGGAAAAATTCAAGGGAACTGTTGATGCAAAGCATAGTATGGAAAGGCAGGGGCACTGTCAAGACAGTTTCAGTGTCAAAACTCAGAAGAACCTATAAGAAGTTCAACCCTTTTAATTGTCAGAGAAATGGATGGACATGGAAGCTGATAAGAAAAGCTAAATCCCCGACGAAGTGTCGAGTTTTAGTTGGCTTTTTACTAAGTAGGCAGTTTAACCTCATAAACAGAGGTATTCAACTGAGTCCTAGGTGCTTCCTAAGTGGCAAAGAAGTAGACTGTCACCCATATTCTTCCTTTACGGTGAGATAACCAACCCTTTATGGAATGTCTTTATCAATTAGAATGGTATGAACTGGGTTATGCCTAGGAGAGTGACCCAGACTTTGATGATCTAGGGAAGTTATGCTAGAATTCGGACTGTCACCCATCCAGAAGATTAAGATGAATTGCTTAGTATTGTTTCATTTTTGGTGTAAACAAGAGTACATGTAAGATCTAGAATCAGTTACGGATATTTTAGGTTCTTTGTAAATTTTGCTATAGGGTTGAAGATCTTCCTATTGCTCTCCACAATTGTAATTAGGAACCTGTAATATGTTGTGGCAGGTTTTAATTTTTTGGAATAGATTACAAATTGTTAACTACTCATAAAAAAAATCCACATCCAAGAAAAGTATGTTTGGACACATGTTTAGTTTGAATTTATGAGAGAGTTACAGACTATTTAGCAACATAGATTCTATATGCAAAAAACACCCTATTGTTAATTTTATTGGCCTTTGAGGCAATTCAGATTTGAAAATAAACCTAACGAGAGTTTCCAAGTGATCAATACTCTACACCTGTTTCCAATATCATAAAAGTTTGGTCGCAGAACACTCTTGCATATTTGAATCAAAGTATCAAACAAAAGAGTATGATACTTGAACATTCAAGTTCATCGTTAAAGCTTATAAAGTACTCATTAGAAATGACCTAGGTATCAATTAATCAGAGACGGTTGTTTGACTTGAAATACAATCACATCAATAAAATTTGTTTCTAAAGGAGTTAAACAATATTAAGGATAAAAGATCATGGCTCAACAAAAAAACAGAATTGGTGTTTAGTATTATTATGAACTCTTCATCAACCTTGAATACCAAGATAGTTAGACTACATGCATAGGTGATTTGTATAGATAATAAAGTACACAAACTGCTCATTAAAATATTTAATTTTTTTTGGACGAGAACTGCACATTAAAATATATAATTCAACAATCATTCTCAAGTCTGACATATGATATATGCTCTTCAAATTATGTGCCACAAAACATCCCCATATAATCATATGCCAACGATTTTGTTCATGTGAAAATATTTAGATGGATAACAGCTTGATGATTCTCTTGAACAAGCCATTGTTGTAAACCACTATCCAACACAAAATTAAGGGAATAATAAAACTCTTGGGACATATTTGGTTAGGGTTTAAGAAAACTATTTCTAATCATTCTTTTAAAGAAATAGTTATTACTAACCATTTACTTGAATTAATTTGTAAAACGGCTCTAAATTTATTTTTGTAGAATGAACTTCCATTGTCAAAAATATATCACCTAGTACATTGTCAACATGATCATTGTGTGATTGGGTGGGGATAGCATATGGTTCGCTGGAGAAGCACATAAATTGCAAAATTATAGATATGATTTTAGATTTTCAACACTTCTGCAGTTGTTTACATGTAACTTTTTCCACGAGGTAAGTACTGAGTACACTTCATAGATATCTTTACTTCAAACTAAATCATTGCCAATATTGATGCATCTGTCTAATCTGTTACGCAAATCTAACCGTAAGGAAAGATATAAGCATAAAATACTCTTTGAAAAGAAAATTGTCAGAAAAATGATGTTGCCACATCAAAAGATTGATTTGAAAGATAAAGGAAACTATAAAAATTGTCATAGATTTATAGGAATGAATGTTAGACAAATGATGTTGCTACATCAAAAGATTGATTCGAAAGATAAAGGAAACCATAAAAATTGTCATAGATTTATAGGAATGACTGTTAGACAAAGTCATCAGGAACAATTAGAGCTAAACTCAAATGAGAACCCGTTGATCAGATGAGACATTGTTGCCTGATTTTTGACTCAATCAACAAGTGTGTGTTTTAAAATTATTCCATCATTCTAATATATTCTAACTGTCAATCGTCATTCCATTCGTTGCACAGGTCCTCAATTGTTAGTCGCTAAATAGAAGACACCTAATTGGGAAGAAAAGAGTACTGTATTTCTCTTGAGCTGGTACTTCTTATTGCATGTCCAGAGGTATGGCACTTGTTGTATTTTCTAGTATCGAGAATTTTCCACAGAATAAATATACTAATATCTATCCAAATAATCAAGTATAGGTAAGAGGATGAACCTGAACCTGAACCTGAACCCTGAACCCAAGTATAGGTAAGAGGAAGAAGTAAAGTCGGAAGCTGTCACCTTGACGAGGTTCCAAGTATTTGGGATGGTGATGGGACCGTGTTGCTGGATAACATGGTAAACAGATTCAGCAATAGTAGCAGCTTCTTGGGGTGGCACCTTAGGGTTGATCTTCCTGAGATTTGGTGCCCTTGTCCGCGAGAAATGCCTCCGAAATACAGTTGCTACACCTTTTCCAGCACTCAGAGACCCGCGCCACATATTTTCTCGACTCTCGCTGCCACTTCGTATTGCTACTACGCCGTACGTAAGCAGAGGATCCTGTGTCTCCTCTTCCTTGCTCCAACCCCTAGCTTAAGAAAAATCCTCCTTCGGTGGGTTGGGCTAAATAAAGAGGAATTGGGCTGGACCCAAAAGTCATAAAGTTCTCTTGTTAAAGTGATTTGGCAAGGGAAGTTAGTTGGGGATGCAGGTCAATAAATAGTTAGTTGAAATTGAAATCTCTATCTTGGGCGGATAGAAATTGAGACTTTCAATGGTCTGCTCTTCTCTCCTCATGATCAAAGCTGACCCCAAAAGTTGGGTATTCCTTCTTAAGAGGACACTAACCTTCCCGATCTTGCTAGCCGGTGGGTCAATCTTTTAGGAATTGGTATCAGATCCAAGTGTTCCTTGGCAATCATGGTGTAGGAACATCAGCAATTGGAGAGTCAAACAATGAAAATCTCATGTAGAAATTGGGGATCTGCAAGAAATGATGTAGAGTTCGGTAATAGAGGTTTGAAAATTAGCTAGGAAGGTCACATCTTTGGAGAAATTGGATCATACAATAACGAAATTGATGACTCAATTAGCTGGAGAAAATCAAAGGAATATTGTTCCATGGGGACAAGAAGAAATCCCTAATTGAAATGAAGGGATAGGAAACACTTCCTGTTTCCATTGGTCGAATTTCAACCGATGGTAAAGAATGAAGTATCTGAGATTTTGTGGGGAAGCTCTCAGATCATGGTTGTTTAAGACTGAGCAATTTTTTCTATGAAAAATGTGTCAGCTCCATACTAATGAGAATTTGACTCCACGAAAAATTGAACAAAAGGCTGCTGAATTAGCCTATTTCTTGTGTGTACCAATTGAAATATTTTGAGAATCAGAACGTTTATTCAATTAAAGAAAACGTATATGAAAGAATCATAAAATGAAACTCTTTTTATGGTCTTTATGCGCACGCAATTCAATAATAAATAACATATCGAAATAATAGTCATCTCAGATGGCAAACCATTATGAAAGCAAGAAATTTTTTAGTTT
Organism: Solanum virginianum; assembly: GCA_000787875.1. Taxonomy (NCBI): domain Eukaryota; kingdom Viridiplantae; phylum Streptophyta; class Magnoliopsida; order Solanales; family Solanaceae; genus Solanum; species Solanum virginianum. The sequence continues at coordinate 9,641 of DF360303.1, read as the reverse complement.
AATATTTTTGGAATTGACACCACATAAAATGGGATGAAAGGGAGTAATAAATTAAGAAAAATAGTGAAAATATGATTTTGTTTAAAATAAAGAAGTATTATCTTCTTTGAGATATTACTTTACCTGAGATATTATTTTGTTCAGGGTTAAGGGTTTAGGTTTCAGGGTTCGAGTTCAGGGTTTAGGTTCTGGGTTTGGGTTCATGGTACGAGGTTCAAGTTTCAAGTTCAGAGTTCAGGTTTAGGTTCGTGGTTCAAGGTTTCAAGATTTCAAGGTTCAGGGTTTGGGTTCAGGGTTCAGCTTCAAGGTTTAGGGTTCAGGTTCAGGGTCTAAGGTTCAGTGTTTAGGTTCAGGTTCAGGTTCAGGTTCATGTTTAGGTTCAGGTTCAGGTTTTAGGTTCACGGTTTAGGGTTCAAGGTTCAGATTCAGGTTCAGTTTCAAGTTCACGTTCAGGGTTCAGGGTCCAGGGCTCAGGTTCAGGTTTCAAGGTTCATTGCCGCTTGCCGGGTTCGTTGCTGATCCGCTTGTATAAATTGCCCGAAATTCCAGGCAGGGCCGAAATCCGTGGACTAACACCCATGAAAAATGGCTGAAATCACCTTTTTCACCTTTCTTGGGCCATAAAATCCTACAAGGCCACCACCAATACTGTCGGGCCACCTAGACCGCTTA
>DF360304.1:47772-63731 GCA_000787875.1 Solanum virginianum | reverse complement strand
AGGGTTTCAAAGGACAACCATGGGTCTAATTCATAATTGGAGTTCAAGTACCGTTCATTTCGAAGTTCATGATTAACAATAACATGCCGGAATATTAAATGCTTTACATACCTTGGCTTCTTCGTCAAACTAGCTACCAATGTCAAGCTAACCCGAATTACTCTTACGGACGTGCAATATCTACAATAATCACAATAGCGCTCTCAATTAACTATAATCCTTTTCGGTTCTTTAAATCTCAAGTTTAGCCTCAATTTCTTACAAAAATTTTGCCAGCATCTCCCTTTAATTTAAGCCATCCTGGGGCTCCATCTTGGCCCCATATCATCAACAACAACAACAACAATAGTCACACAACAACGAAGAACCATTCCAAGTCCGAAACTTCACTAATTCGCTAGCAAATTTCACTTCTAATAAAAACTAAAAATTAGGGGCAGCACACTCATTATATACATACTTAACACATCCAAACATTTTTACATACTCTTAGAATCCATTTACACCATTCAAACGTTAACCAAAATCTTACAACGTCAAATCGCTACATTTTATTTTCTTACCAACAGAAAATCTAGATAGCCTACTGTTTACATACACAATTAGCATACCTAATCACTTCTATATACCCCAAGAATCACAACACAACACTATAACACCCAACGTAAACTTCCAACGTTAAGACGCTACAATTTAATACAATTAAAGGCTCAAATTTGACCACAACCCCATGAGTATATACAAACCATCTCCACTACTTCTTTAATCCCACAAGAACTATTCTTATGTCAATTAAACAAAATTACAATGTTCCAAAACAAAACCAGTTCCTACACCCAAAATTCTAGAAATTTGAACCCACTCATCCAAATTTACAATCCATCTTAAACAAGCAATTTTCATAGTTTTTCTTTCAATTTAATACCCCCCAATACACTTACAAGCTTTAATTTAACTCATATATGAAGAAAATTCTCTTACCTCAATAAGCCCTTAAGAACTTCAAATCTTCAATACCAAATTTCCAAGTGTTTGCTTGACAATCTGATGCTACCACGTTACTTGGTGGGCCTAATATACTAGGCCTGTAGCATCAAAATAGTCAAAAGATCAAAATTTATGAATTTCTTGGTGAAGAACTGTTCACAGCCGAGAGGTGTTCTTGAAGAAGAGCCTAAAATTTTTTTAAGTATGGGACTTGTTCTTTTCTTGTATAATTAAGACCCAATACATACTTATATATATATAAATAAGATAACGCCACCATTAAATAAAATCCTTGGTCCCACTTGCCATTTGTCCCAATCCAAATTTAACAAATATTTTTGGTTCTAGGATCTTTTTATTGTTATTATTATTGCATTTAACTAAAATATTTTTTTTTATTGTGGAAGACATTAATTCATATTCTTGTATGAATATAAGTGTACATATATATATATATAACTATGGGGTTATATACACTTTTTTAAAAAAAATTCCAATTTGACCCCAATTTTTCTAAAATTGACACCTAAGTCCCAAGTTTCTGTAACTGCTCCAATGTATAAAAATTTGGGTTCTAACATGTATTTTATGAAATCTTGCATATCATGTCATTATTATGCATTGTACTCATAATTTCATTGGAATCCTTCAAGTAATGATCTTAATACGCTTAAATGTCATTGGAGTTTGACATTGTGAAGGATTTTATGATGTTAAGTGATTCTCTATGATGCTATGAAAGTTATGAAAGAACTTACGAATTTTAGTCGGATTTCATGATATTCAAATAAGGGTTTTATTACAATGAAGGTGGGTTGATGTGAATGATTTTAAAATAAAATAATTTTACTCCTCTCTTGTCTCATACTCATGAAGTGAATGATTTCGAGAATATGTGCATATACCCACCACATTTGACTAAATTTACATGACAATATTTTTATGTGGATGAATGATTATTGCATAAATTGCAAGACAAGTATGTTACAAAAAATTATGGGCTCCTAAGCATGTAATGAACTTATAAGTAGTTTTTATGATTTCTAAGTAAAATGTTGAGCCTTTATACTATATATCCTATTTGCTTATGAGTAAATAATGTCTATAAGAAGGGGTCAGGCATGATAACTATTTTACCCTCATGTACTAACTAAAGCTCACAAGAAGAGGTCAAGAATACTTCAATCTCTACCCTCATATGTAATTCAATGGCTACTACAAGGAGTCAAGTTTATGCAATGTTTTTACCCTCTAATACAAGGTATATGCCCACATGTAGGGGTCAAGTATATGAATAAGTTGCATATGCCATGTTATCATGTTTTTACAAGTCATTTAAGTTATGATTAAATTTATGATTATTTCAAGTATTCCGTAGGACTAGATATAGTACCGAAAGAGGCTTAAGGTGGGGACTCGACCCAAGGGATCCTTATGTGAAGTCTTGGTCTCTTAATTATGTTCCACCATAAATATATATTATTTTCATAAATGGGCTTTACTAGTGGATTCAACTAGGACAAGTTACCCACTATGTGGGGACATGCTTGGTTTACCTTGACAAGTAGGCTACTCCATTATTCATTGTGGAGTGAACATTGGGATTGCAAGTAGTAGCTCGTTTGGTCTTATATGTCAATTAGGTCTCCTCCCATATATGTACTATATATTATGCAAGTTTGAATGTTTCCATACATGTTTTAAATTAAACATTGATCATACATGTCATATTGGGCTCATGTCCATTGATTATGACTATGCATATTTATTATTATGGCTTATGTTCCTTATTGCATTGCACCCTGCATACTTAGTACATTCCAAATACTAATGCATACTTTTTTCCTACATAGTCTAACCATGTATGGACCGGAGCTTCTGTTCATCCTCTTCCTCCCTGTGGCTAGCTAGTTCTATTGAAGACTACTGTTGGTTAGTCCTCCACTTCGGGGACAACATCCATTTACTTTCATGCTTTTGTCAAGACTTGCCTATTTTAGACTCTTATCGTTTAAGGTTGAGTCCAAGAGATGTCTTTTCAACCGTTTTACTCATACTAGAGGTGTTGTTGGATATGGGTATTTCTGTTTTTGATATGACTCATCCTATGTTTATGTAACTATGGAAAACTTCCCTTAGTCCCCTTTTTCCATTTTGTACTATGTTCGTATGTTGTTGACGTGATGGAAGTCCGAAGTCTCTAAATGTCCCTATAGCGTGAGTCCAAAGCCCCATTTTCCTTAGAAATTATGTGCCATATGTTTATTGCACTTTTATGCTTACGTGAAACTGAAGATGTGATATGCATGCTTAAGAGGCTTGTTTGGGATCCCTTCAGATTCCCGTTCGCCTTTCGTGTCTAGGCCCTAGGCTTGGGTTGTGACAAGCTTGGTATAAGAGCACTACATTTGTTAATGGTCCTTGGAAATCCAACACACCACGCAGGTAGATTCTTGTTCATGGTTTTGAAGCATGCCACAACTATAAATAGGAGGCTATGAGGCATTTTAGGAAATGGTTAACTTCTTCATGATCTATGTCGTGCCTTAGATTTAAAATATGGTTTACTTCCCTAAAGGGTGGTATTTTGCTCTTATAGATCATGCCACAACCAAGGAGAATGGCTCAAAGACCTCTCACATTCGAGGAGGATCCAGCCTCAAGTGATCCCTCCTTTTCGTGCAAAACAACCTCTCAAGTGATTCACATGTTCTTCATAAATACAAGAATAAATAAAAGATATCATCAATAAAGACCACCACAAACATATCAAGGTAGGGTTTAAAGACCATATTCATGAGATTCATAAATATTGCCGGTGCATTAGTCAAACCAAAGAACATTACCACAAACTCAAAGTGTCCATACCTAGTCTAAAAAGTCATCTTGGGAATATCACACTCCCTCACCCTCACTTGGAGGTATTCGGACCAAAGATCAGTCTTAGAAAAGTGACTAGCCCCTTTTAGTTGATCAAAAAGGTCATCTATCCTTGGTAGAGAATACTTGTTCTTTATAGTGACTCCATTGAGTTGCTAGTAATCAATGCACATTCTAAGAGAACCGTCCTTTTTCTTCACAAACAACACCAGTGCACCTCAAGATGTCTTGCTAGGCCTTATGAAACCCTTCTCTAATAAATCCCTCAATCGATCCTTTAACTCTTTCAGCTCTGTTGGGGCCATACGATAAGGGAGAATGGAAATGGATTGTGTATCGGGGAGGAGGTCTATACCCAAGTTTATTTTCCTTTTGGGAGGAACACTAGGAAGCTCATCAAAAAAGACATCAAGAAACTCATTGACCACCAGAATCGACTTAATATGAAGGACTTTAGACTGAGCATCCCTAACCCTTACAAGGTGGTAAATGCAATCCTTAGAAATCAACTTTTGAGCTTTAAGACAGGAATGAATCTACCCTTGACCACCACACTACAACTCTCTCACTCAAGGATGGGCTCATTAGGGAATTGAAATCTAACTTTACGGGTCCTACAACAAATCAAAGCATAATATGCTTGTAACCAATCCATCCCAAGAATAATATCAAAATCCATCATGTCAAGTTCAACAAAATCACAAGCCAATTCTTTATACAATATAAACACAGGGCAATCTCTATAGACTCTTTAAGCAATAATGGACACACCAATGGGGGTAGACACTTCGTAAGGTTCACACTATAATTCGGGACACACATGAAGCTTTTTGGCAAAAAAAGGGTAATAAAAGAAGGAGTGGCACCTAGATCTATCAATGCATACACATCATAATAAAAAAAACCTTTAACATACTGGTAACAACATCGGACACCTCATCTACTCCTTGCCTTCCTTGAATAGCATAGAACCTATTTTGCCTTGGAGCACCCCCTTGTTGGCCTTTCTTTGCCTTTGACCCACATTAGCACCTTGTCCTTGAGGACGACCTTCTCTACCCTTGTTTTGAGCATGTGGACAATCAACAACCTTGTGACCCATTTAACAACAACCAAAGCAAGCATTAGAATTCTTCAAACATAGACCACCATGGTTTCTCCCACACTTTTGGCACCTAGGATTAGTCATCTCACCATGTCCACCTTGAAACCTTGGGTTAGACACCTTATCATTAGCAAACCTCTTATTAGGAGCATTGAAGGACCCTTAGACTTGGAACTTATGACCTTGTTGAAACTAGCCAACCTTAGAACCTTGGAAACCACCCTCAAATTGAGCTCTCTTGGACTCCTCACTTCTCCTCTTTCTAAGTTTTTCCCCCTCAAGTTGTGCAGCATATGTCATGAGCCAAGACAAATACATACCACTTACAAGTATTGCGGTACGACACTCTTCATTTACAAAGTCGAACACCCCCGACACAATTTTGTTCATCCTTGACCTAGGGTCGACAACCAAATGAGGAGCATACTTGAGAGCTATGGACTCCCCACTTCTCCTCTTTCTATGATTTCCCCCTCAAGATGTTTAGCATATGTCATGAGATGAGACAAATCCGTATCACTAACAAGCATTGCAGTATGACACTCTTTCATTTACGAAGTCGGACACTCCCGACACAAACTTGCTTATCCTTGATATAGGGTTAGCTACTAAATGAGTAGCATACTTAGAAAGCTTGTTGAACTTGAGGGCATACTCCCTTACACTCATGGAACCTTGCTTGAGGTTCATAAAATCCATCATCTTAGCCGCTCTCAACTCGATAGGGAATAATCGGTTGAGGAAGGCGGCTTTGAAGTCCTCCTAAGAAGTAGCATCGTCATCTCTCCTCTCCAATTTCCATTGAGCAAACCAAATTTGGACCACAGCCTTGAGTTAATAGGCCACTATTTCCACCTTCTCCTCTGAATTTACTCCCATGATAGATAGCACCTTATAAACCTCATTAATGAACTCTTGGGGATCCTCCTCCACCTTGGACCCATGAAACTCTGGAGGGTTCATCCTTGTGAAATCCCTCACCATTGAAGCCAGAGTGGGAGCATGAGGAGTTCGGGTCCTTGGTTCAATTGGTTGGTCATAGCATGGGTGAACATAGTAATGGCATTCCGGTACTCATCTTTAGCCACCCCTCTTTCTTGAAGAGCGGGAGGGACCGGTTGCTCCTTGGGTGTACGAGCTCTCCTTAGTCTTCCTCTTAGTAGCATGATCTAGAAGAGCTAAAGAGCATTCGTTATTCGGGAAAAATCCTTATTTTGACATCTAAAGCACGACATAGATCATGAAGAGATGAAACATTTTCTAAAATGCCTCATAGCCTCCTATTCATAGTTGTGGCGTGCTTCACACCTATGAATAAGACTCTACTTGATGCGGTGTGTTGGATTTTCGAGGACCATTAACAACCTAGTACTCTGATACCAAGCTTGTCAAGACCCAAAGCCTAGATCCTAGACATGACATGATAAATGGGAAGTCTAAAGACAACCCAAACAAGCATCATCCTTGGTTGGGGAAACAAAACAAGACAATAACAAGAGTCAATTATTCAAAAGGAAAGCGAGACTAAGGGAAGTCTTTCATAATCATAAAACATAAGAAGAGTCGAGCTCATAAGTATATACAATATAGTATCCAACAACATCTCTACTTTAGAATGGAGCAGGGGCCAAGACACTTCCTGGGCTCACCTTCAGTCGAGCTCATAAGTATATACAAGCATAGTATCTAACAACAACTCTACTTTAGAATGAAACGGGGGCCAAGACTTTCTGTGCTCACTCTCATGATAATAAGTATCCAACGTAAGGAACAAGTCTCAACATAGCATGAATGAAATAGATATTGTCCTCGGAGTTGAGGACTCACCAAAAATCTTTCTTCAAAAACTGAACTAGCCACGTAGAGGAGGATGATCGATAGGAGTTCTTGTCCCTACATTATAATATCATGTAGGCATAGAGTATGCGCTAGTATTTGGAATGTACTAAGTATGCGGGGTGCAATGCAACAAAGACATAGACCATAATATTCAAATGCATACATATAAGCAATGGATAAAATCTCAATATGACATATATGATCAATGCTTACAATAAAACATGCATGTAAAATACTTGACTTGTATAATATATCATACATATGTCGGAGAGACCTTAACCGACATACACCAAGAGAGCTACTACTTGGAATCCAAGGCACGATACCCCCTCGGTAATGTGACCGGGCATGACACCCCGCAGTGAAGTATGGTCTACTTGCCAAGGTAAACCATACATGATAAGATGAAACTAGATGGATCTACTAGCAAAGCCCATTTAAGGAAATAACATAATCTTATGGTGGTACATAGTTTAGAGACTAAAGACTTTATATAAGGACCCCTTGAGTCGAGCCCCCATCTTAAGCCTCAATCGATGCTAAGTCTAATTCCACGTAACACTTCCCATAATCATTACTTTAATAATAACATGAATGATTTGTAAGAGACATGATAACTTAACATAAGTAGCTCATCACATGCTTGACCTCTACTAGTGAGCTTACTTGAACTTGAACTTGAGGATAAAATAATCATATTTGATCCATCAACTTGACATGAATGGCTCTCTAGAGGGTAAAATCTTAAAATAAGGATCATGTTGTCACTTGTAACATCATAGATACTTTACATGAATCAAATACAAGTTTGGGAGACCATAATTATGATGAAATCACTTGACTTAAAAATCATGCAATAGTTCATCAACAACTTAGAAATTCTTGTCATGTAGTTTCATCAAACACATGGTGAGTTCATGAAAATTATTCAAAATCATGCAACTCAAGAGTATAAGAAGAGGGTGTAAAATCAATTAAAACAACCCATCAATATTTTAGTAAAACCATCATCTTGGGTATCTTGAAATTCAACTCGAAATTCACAATAGTTCATAATTTTCATAGTTTACATCATGCATAACTTCAATAGATATAAATCAACTCATGAAATGGGATTAAAGTAGATATTCAGGCTTAATCAATCAATATTTGATAAAACCCAACATAATTTACGTTCATCGCTCATAATAAAAGATACCCATAAGTAATACAACTTGAAATTATACAATTTTCATAAAATAGGAAGGTTGGGTTCCATGGGTGAAAGAACCTATGGATGATGACCCACATACCTAAACTTGGAAATTTCTTGGAGTAAACTTGAAGGAGATTTGAAGCTTGGATTGGGTCCTTGAAATCCAAAGTTGTTCTTAAGATCCTTGAATTTGAATGGTGATTTTGATAAAGTCTTGGAGAGGTTTTAGAGATAGTTTTGTGAGTTCTAGAGTTGAAAAATGACTAACTATAGAGGATTGCAATTAAATGGGTATTGGGTTATTACCTCAATTCCCTTGGATGAAAGATGAAAAACAGGGAAAAACTTACACTTGTCCACGTCCAATCCACGACGCAGACCAAACGCGAAGTAGAATCCAACACTAATTCGCGCTGAGGCCACGTTGCGCCTGGGGCGCATATGCTCTCTGGCAATCGTAAATTAGCAAAAATTATTTTTTTCTATGGGTCTTCTAAAATCTAGGTTTTACCCATTTCGCACTCAATTTTCTCCTCGATCAAGAATATAAAGTCAAATTTCTAAAATTACTCATGAATTTTGAGATATATGAAAATTACAATTATAGGGCATTCCAAAGCACATGAGGAGTGTTTCAATATTTTCCTAAAGTTGGATTTCTGAATTCACGCATGAATTTTGAGATATATGGAAATTATGATTATGGGGTATTCCGAAGCATATGAGGGGTATTTCCATATCTTCCCCTTGGGAACATTCATCCCCAAATGTCAAAGAAACATGCGTAAGAGAAGTAATTATGAAGCTTTCAGCCTGACATGAATGCACCAAATGCAGTTAACATCATTTTCAAAAAGTCTCAGAATAAATGTCAAAAATCACCATAAACTTGTTACCATGAACATGAATGCATGCAAAAATGGCATGAGAGCTGAAACTTAAGACTTCAAATCATGGATAGAACATAATTTATTACCTTTCACTTGAGTAGATTGAAAGAGGTATGGATATTGCTTTTTCATGTCTGTTTCAGCTTCCCATATGGCACTTTACACTTATTGATTCCTCCAAAGGACCAAGATAAATGCTACATCTTTGTTCCTCAATCTTTTTACTTGTCTATCCAATATCTCCACCGAGACCTCCTCATAGATCAATTTTTCTTCCATAACACCCACAACCTCTAAGGGCACTACAACATTTGGGTCGCCCATACACTTCCTCAACATAGACACATAGAAGACCAGATGAACCACATTCATATCCATAGGCAACTTTAATTTGTAGGAAACCTTACCAATTCTCCTCAAAATCCTATAGGGTCCCATAAACCTTGGGCTCAATTTCCCTTTCTTGCCAAACTGGACCACATCTTTCATAGATAAGACATTCAAGTAAATCCAATCATCAACATTAAACTCAAGGTCTCTTCTCCTCACATCACAATAAGACTTTTGTCTACTTTGGATTGTCTTCAACCTCTCCCTTATCAACCTCACCTTCTCCAAAGCCTCCAAAACCAAATCCAGGCCTAATAAAGCCATCTTCCCCACATCAAACCACCATACTGGGGATCTACGATGCCTACCATATAGAGCTTCAAAAGGACCCATGCCAATGATTGAGTAGTAGCTATTATTGTAAGCAATCTCAATAAGTGGAAGATATTCATCCCAACTACCCTTAAACTCCAAAACACAAGCTCTAAGCATGTCCTCAAGAGTTTGGATAATCCTTTTGGCTTGACTATCCATTTGAGGATGAAAAGCCATGCTAAGCGTGACCATGGTACTAAGACACCTTTGGAAGGACCTCCAAAAATGAGAAGTGAATTCAGCACCATGATCTGAAATGATAGACAAGATTGCCCCATGCAATCTAACCAACTCATGAATATACAATTTGGCATAATCATTGGCATGATAAGTTGTTTTAACCATTAAAAAGTGAGCCGACTTTGTCATCCTATTGACAATAACCCAAGTAGAATCAAAATGTTTCCTAGTCTTAGGTAAAACAACAACAAAATCCATATTGATCTCTTCCCACTTTTAAGTAGAAATTTCTATGTCTTGGGCTAGGCCACCCGGCCTTTGATGCTCAACTTTCATTTGTTGGTAATTGTGACAACTGACTATAAACTTGGCAATATCCCTCTTCATACCACCCCATCAATATATCTCTCTCAAGTCTCTATAATTATTTGTGGAACCGAGGTGAATAAAATAGGATGATTTATGGGCCTCTTTTAAAATCAACTCCCTCAAGTCATCAACATTTGGCACACACAAACTACCGTGGTACCTAAGGATATCATCTCCCCCTTGGGAGAAAACCTCCACTTTACCATCTTTCACCCAAGCCTTCAATCTAGCAAGGTGGGGTCAAGGTCTTGTTTTGACTTGACTTCTTCAATCAAAGAGGATTTGGAACCATCAACAACCACTACACCACTATTTTCAAATTAATTCAACCTAACCCCCAACCTAGCTAGCTGGTGAACTTCTCTAGCCACCTTCTTATTACCAACATCAATTTGAGCTAGACTACCCATAGACACTCTACTTAGAGCATCAGCTATAATATTAGCTTTGTCGAGATGATAGTGCACACTCATGTTGTAATCCTTAAGGAGTTCTAACCACCTTCTTTGACTCAAGTTAAGATCCTTTTGTAATTAGCTTTGTCGAGATGATAGTGCACACTCATGTTGTAATCCTTAAGGAGTTCTAACCACCTTCTTTGACTCAAGTTAAGATCCTGTTGTATGAACACATATTGGAGACTCTTGTGGTTGGTAAACACATCTACATGAACCCTATACAAATAATGATGCCAAAATTTTAAAGCAAACACCACAACCACCAATTTAAAATCATAGAAACCATTTATAAACCTCCAGTAGTACCCAGTTAGACCTAAGAAACTTCTAATATCGATTGGAGTCAAGGGCCTAAGACAATTCCTTATCACCCTTGTCTTCTTAGGGGCTACTATTATCCCATCACTCGATACCACATGCCCTAGGAATACAACCTCTTTCAACCAAAATTCACCCTTTTCATATTTAGTAAACAAACTCTTATCCCTCAAAGTTTGCAACACCACCCTCAAGTGATTCACATGTTCTTCCTCACTATGAGAATAAATCAAAATATCATCAATAAAGACCACCACAAACATATCAAGGTAGGGTTTAAAGACCCTATTCATGAGATCCACAAATATTATCGATGCATTAGTCAAACCAAAGGATATTACCACAAACTCAAAGTTCCCAAAGCTAGTCTGAAAAGTCATCTTGGGAATATCACACTCCCTCACCCTCACTTGGTGATATTCGGACCAAAGATCAATCTTAGAAAAATGACTAGCCCCATGTAGTTGATCAAAAAGGTCATCTATCCTTGGTAGAGGATACTTGTTCTTTATTGTGACTCTATTGAGTTGCTGGTAATCAATGCACATTCTATGAGAACTATCCTTTTCTTTACAAATAACACTGGTGCACCTCAAGGTGACTTGCTAGGCCTTATAAAACCTTTATTTGATAAATTCCTCAATTGATCCTTCAACTCCTTCAACTTCGCTGGGGCCATACGATAAGGGGGAACGGTAATTGGTTGTCTATCGAGGAGGAGGTCCATAAAGTCTATTTCCCTTTCAAGAGAAACACCAAGAAGCTCATTGGAAAAAACATCAAGAAACTCATTGACCACCGAAACCGACTCAATAGGAAGGACTTTAGACTCAACATTCCAAACCCTTACAAGGTGGTAAATGTAACCCATAGAAATCAATTTTTAAGCTTTAAGATAAGAAATGAATCTACACTTGACCACCATACTACAACTCTCCCCCTCAAGGACGATCTCTATAGAGAATTGAAATCTAACTTTATGGTTCCTACAATCAATGGAAGCATAATATGCATGTAACCAGTCTATCCCAAGAATAATATCAAAATTCACCATGTCAAGTTCAACAAAATAACAAGGTAAAAGTTTATGCAATATGAACATGGGGCAATCTCTATGGATTCTCTTAGCAATAATGGACTCACCAACGTTGGTAGACACTTCATAAGGTTCACACAATAATTTAGGATACACATGAAGCTTTTGGGCAACAAAAGGGGTAATGAAACAAAGAGTCGCACTCGAATCTATCAATGCATACACATCATAATAAAAAACTTTAATATATCGGTAATAACACTAGGAACCTCATCCACTCCTTTCCTTCCTTGGAGAGCATAGAACCTATTTTCCCTTGGAACACCCCCTTGTTGGCCTCTTTTTGCCTTTTGACCAACGTTAGCACCTTGGCCTTGAGGATGAACATCTCTACCCTTGTTTTGAGCATTTGGACAATCAACAACCTTGTGACCCATTTCACCACAACCAAAGCAAGCATTAGAATTCTTCAAACATGGAACACCATGGTTTCTCACACACTTTTGACCCTAGGATTAGTCATCCCACCATTTCCACCTTGAAACATTAGGTTAGACACCCCATCATTAGCAAACCTCTGATAAAGATCATTGGAGGACCCTTGGCCTTGGAACTTATGACCTTGTTAAAACTAGCACCCTTAGAACCTTGGAAACCACCCTAAAATTGAGCCCTCTTGGACTCCTCACTTTTCCTCTTTCTAAGTTTTTCCTCCTCAAGTTATTCAGCACATGTCATGACCCGAGACAAATCCATATCACTTACATGCATTGTGCTATGGCACTCTTCATTTACCATGTCAAACACCCCCGACACAAACTTGTTCATCCTTGACTTAGGGTCAACAACTAATTGAGCAGCATACATTGAGAGCTTATTAAACTTGAGGGAATACTCCCTCACACTCATGGAACCCTGCTTGAGGTTCATAGACTCCATCATCTTAGCCTCTCTCAACTCGAAAGGGAAGAACCAGTTGAGGAAGGCAACTTTCCAACAACACTACTGCACGCCCCAGGCATTCATAAACTCCATCATCTTAGCCTCTCTCAACTCGATAAGGAAGAACCGGTTGAGGAAGGCAACTTTGAACTCCTCCCAAGGAATAGCATCATCATCTCTCCTCTCCAATTTCCATTGAGCAAACCAAATTTTGCCCACACCCTTGAGTTGGTAGGCTTCTAGTTCTGCCATCTCCTCCAAATTTAACACCATGATAGATAGCACCTTATACACCTTATCAATGAACTCTTAGGGATCCTCCTCCACTTTGAACCCATGAAACTTCGGAGGGTTCATCCTTGTGAAATCCCTCACCCTTGAAGCCGGAGTAGGATTGTTAGGAGCTTGGCTCCCTTGGTTCAATTATTTGTTCATAGCATGGACTAACATAGTGATGGCATTCCGAAACACATCTTGGCCCACCCCTCCTTCTTGAGAAGCAGGAGGAGTCGGTTGCTCTGCAGGTGTACGAGCTCTTCTTAGTCTTCCTCTTGGTAGCAGCATGATCTATAAGAGCAAAAGAGCATTCGTTATGAGGGAAAGCCTTATCTTGATATATAAAGCATGACATAGATCATGAAGAGGTGAAACATTTCCTAAAACGTCTCATAGCCTCTTAATCATAGAAGTGCCGTACTTCACAACCATGAATAAGACTCTACTTAATGTGGTATGTTGGATTTTCGAGGATCATTAAAAAGTTAATGGTCTAATACCAAGCTTGTCAAGACCCAAGCCTAAGCACTAGATAATGTGTTGTCAAAATCCAACACATTTGATGCATAAAACAAGGGATTTTGCAAGTTCTTAATGCAACCCTTTATAGTTTTTATGTGTTTTTGTGTTTTTCTTGCAAAAAATATAGGTTGGCATGATTTTGGGAGAAAATTGCAGATTTTGCCAAAGTACAGGACATACGAGCCACCTTACGAGTTATAGCCCAAGCTACAAGTCGTAGAGTGCCCTCGTAACAAGAAACAGTGAGCAAAATTAAGAATTTGCAATGTGAAGGTTAGTCATACAAGGCCACCCTACAAGTCGTAGGTCTCATTACAACTTATAAAGGTGGGGTCGTAGCAAGGAATAGTGAGCTAAAAGTTTGGACCAAGAATTGAAGGCCTAAACTACGAGAAAAGCATATGAGTCATAGCCCAAGCAACAACTTGTAACAGTGGGTCATAGTAATCAAGTCCAAAATACCAAATGCTGACTACAAAATCATAATTACGACTCGTAGGTCACCCTATGAGTCGTATCTACGAGACGTAATAACTACCAATTGTATTTTCTATTTAATTTTTAGGGTGTTATTGTAAATGGTATAAATAGTTAATGTTAGGGTTTTAGCAGGAGGCTTTTGAACAATTTTTCAAACTCCATCACCTTGAATATTCTCTCTAGAATATTTCTAGGGTCTTATGTAGATATCATTTATTAATTTGAAAACCCATTTTGGGGGATTAAAAAATCACATTGTACTCATTTTCTATTAATCTAAGCTTGTAGTTTTCAACTTAAAGGTGTCTTTCTTCTTCGTTGATTTGGGTAATCTCTCAACTATGTTTATCATATTAATTATTGTTGATTTTGCCTTAGTCATGTGTAGCTAAGCACCCACAATTTATGGATAAGGGAACCATGAGTAGTTAACTTGAAATAACCTAGACTTTGTGCATTTTTTTGATGGGGTTTTTGCATGTATTGTTTATTTCCCTTCACTTTGAATATCATTTGGTGGTGGTAACACCAAACCCCACCTACTATCACGATCCCGACCAAGGTAGTGATGAATAGGAAAAGGGAAGTAAATGACAGGATTTGATTGATTTGTTCTCGTCTAATAAACTAGACCTGACCAAGGGGAGGTTAACTGGTACAATGGGTAACAGATAGTTGGCACGCCATGGTTGCCGACCATACGCCATGTTGAAATTTGACCTTTACCTTCA
Source organism: Solanum virginianum (assembly GCA_000787875.1). Classification (NCBI taxonomy): domain Eukaryota; kingdom Viridiplantae; phylum Streptophyta; class Magnoliopsida; order Solanales; family Solanaceae; genus Solanum; species Solanum virginianum. Next base: position 48,818 of record DF360304.1, on the reverse strand, counting down.
CAAGAGTACCGGAAGAACCTAAGTTGTCATCCTGCATGTGAATTCCTAATTAGATTCATGTTATCTAGGGTAATTGAGTCAAAGAATCATGGGGAACACAATTCCCAAGTTGTCCCTCAATTTGATTGTCTTCTTGAGTAAATAGCATAGTGTTTATATTTGTTCTTCATTTTGAATCACAAACCCCCCCCTCATTTTAGAGAATATAGTGGTCGATGCTTGAAATGATTATTAGTGGATCAACATAGTTAAGCCTCCTATTCCCTGTGGATTCGACTCTAACATTTGGTTAGGCTTATACTTTATTATGTCTGTTTTACTGTTGGAGCATAAACATCGAAAATTATGGCGTCATTGCCAGGGAATACGACTAAGTTCTTGACTTGATTCCACTAGTAGTTAATCCAAGTGTTAATTTCTAGATTCTTTTGTATTTTACTTTTTATATTTTATTTTTGTTGTTTAGTCTTATTTACAGGGTGTACTAGGTTGTATGTCCAATACAAGGACCCAGGGATATACCTTAACTCCAAGGGAGTGTACGGTAAGATTCATCCCAGACAAGAAAATGTAAATTGATAATCACAATGGTTGAATGGAAGCTCATCATCAGAGGCGACTTATTTTATCATTGCAGCGATGTGTCTTATTTTATGGGTAGGAATCTTAAGACCCTTAGGTTCATTGGTAGAACTTCATGCAAACAATGAGAGGAGTGCTTGGAGCAAGGCACCCAGCATGGGATGCCATAGCTCTTCAGACTTTTCCCATGACTCTCAGGTTCGAAGCCGCAGAGTAGTGGTCTATCCTCCCACTAGACGTTTGCTCTAACTGGGGAGAAGTACAAAGGGTCTTCCTTATGTACTTCTATAAGGAGCCGAATAAGTACCCACTACAGGATATGATCGTGAACTTTTGACAAGTATAAGGAGATTCTTCGAGTGCAACTTGGGATAGACATAAGGAATGTTTGGGAAAGAAGCCAAATCATGGTTTCCCAGATGATGAACTAATGGCAAGCTTCTACCGAGCACTGAGTTCCGAAC
>DF360304.1:36335-47718 GCA_000787875.1 Solanum virginianum | reverse complement strand
TCCTTGTGGATATTTTCGAACAACAATTGCATGTCAATGCCTTATTTGGAGAGGACTATTGGGAATTTTTGAGGTAGCCGTTTAATAAAGTCATTGAGTATATGAACAAACTACTGTAGTAAGCCAAGTGTACTAGTCATATCAAGACCAACTGGTTGCTCATACTAGTGCGATAAAGAAAGGCTCTAATAGTGCAAGAAGGGATGGTGTAGTCAGTTGGATCAAGCTACCACATCAACAATGGGTACAGAAAAACCCTCAAAAGCTGAAAGTATTCTTGAACAACTGATAAAGAAGATGGATGAGCAAGAGGAAATGCTCCAAGAAATTTAGTTCGATGTCATCAAGGTGAATTACAACATTGATCAACAAGCAATGGCAACACAAAAGATCGATGGCCAAGTTGAGCAGGTTTCAAAATAGTTAGAGCATATTCAAAATGATAGGAAGAGAGATCCCAGAAGCGGTGATAAGAGCTCACCTAATCTTGAGGAAGTCTGAGTACTCAAGAGGATAAAGTTGAGCCACAACATTAAACAAGGTACTTCTTGGGAGGGAACCCACGTATCTTTTATGTTTTTGCCTTGTTTTTATGTTCATTTTGGTTGTTTGAATTATTAAGTCACAGATTGATGTTTATTTTGAGTGTAAAACATTGAATCAGTTATGTTATTTTAGAAATTGGTGTATTTTGAGGTGTGGTTTGTAGGTATTAACCAAGAGCTGAAAGTGTGAGGAAATTGCATTTGGAGCAGCCTTAATAAGTAGGTCTACGAGTCATGGTGCATGCTACAACTCGTAGTCATGCATTGTAGAGGGAAACAATGATTAATTAATGTTGGCACACACACTACAAGCCAACCTTACAATTCGTAGGGTCCCATATGAGTCATAAATGGGGTTCATAGTGCCCAGGTATGTATTCTAATTTTTCTAAGTATTGAGATCTGCTACGAGACCAGGACCTACAAGTCGTAGAAAGCCCTACAACTTATAGTCAGGGTTTCGTAGCCCCGAAACATAGATTTTTAAAGAGGACCTAGTTTGATATAAAAAGGGGTCAAAAATTTTGACCCCTAAATCCCTATTTTCTTACCCTAATCCACAAAAAATTGTTCCCAAATTAGTTTCCCCTCCTATTCCAGATCTATTTCTTCTAGAGTTGCAAACTCATGAGTCTACTCCAGCCACTACTTATTCTACTCCAGTTGTATCAGAGCCGCCTCCAGCTATTGATACCGAGGTGATACCATCCTTCGATACACCTACACTAGCACCTCCCACCACTTAGGTTGACTCCACAGACTTTCCTCATATGTCTGCTTTTGCTTTTCAGGCATTGGTGTGCAGGTTAGCAAAGACGGAGCTCCAACTGAGCAAGTTGACTAGCCAGATCAAACCATGGGTCCATTGGACAGTCCATGACTTGGAGAAGGGGACAAAGGCATACGCTCGTGAGATGATAAATTAAAGAGTAAGAATAATAGATTCCAGAGTAAATGCCTTTGAGGATAAGATCTAGAAGAGACTCGAGGATGCACAGCTCACTGACATGGTTTCTGTGAAAGATGAGTTGTCCAAGTTCAAGGTCGACCTATTGAAGATGTTAGCAGCTCCAATACAAGCCCCGAAAGAGGCACCGGTGGAGATGATGTGTTTGATTTATTTGATAACTGCCCACATGCTCACGAGAAGAGGCCCCTCGAGAGTGATAATGCAGTCGTGAGCCAAAAGAGACCTAGGATAAATGATGAGGTTACAGCACTAGAGGAGCAGATTATTGATGTGATAATGTAGGAGTCATGAGCTATGATGGCTACACAGAGAGACCGGGAGCAGCAGATAACACAGGGAGTTGGGAGCTTAGGTGCAGCTGCAGCCTAGACTACCGAGGAGAAGATTAGACCTCAAGACCCCCAGGACCAGATGGATGCCAGTGCTTCCCTAACCCTTATTGTTACTTATGGATACTTTGTTCCTGTTTTAGACAGTATTTTTATGTTAATTTTTTGATATCATTAACTAATTTATTTTGGATGTCTAGTTTTAATTATGATGTGAATAATTGGTTTTAAACTTTTATTTTTGATATATTTATATATAAAAGTATTTTATTTTGGCGGGTTGTGGGAAGTTATGGATTAGGGTGAAGTCTGATTAGCCTTGAGTCCATAACTTCCCCTTATTTTTTATCTCAAGGTTTTCTTGCCGTGTTTCTTTTTCCTTGTGGATATTTTAATTTCTGTTGAACCGACATGTTTAGGTAGTGTAGCTAATTTGTAGACTTATAGTGATTATTATCTTTTGGCATGTGCATAATCTTAATTGGTTTTATGAATGTTTTGAAAATTGGGTACCCTCAAAATTTTTAAGATTGTTAGTTGCCAATGCAATCTTGCATATGATTATTTGGCAATGTTTGTTTTGATATAGAGAAGGCAAGTTGAAGCTTGAAATATGACCTGCGAGTCCATATTGATTTTGTAGACGATGCCATGTGTGTGTGAGCCTATTTTGTCATATTCTTGCATTATGTACTGACTTAGAACTTGACTTGTTACTCTAAGATTGAACTGGAGATATGGTTAATTAGGAGAGGATTTTATAGGCCATCGTTCTTTTAAGTTATCCCACTTTTGCCTAAATGACCTACCAAATGTAGTAGTAATCCTTTGTTCCAAATGTTTGAGCTTTACATGTACCTTTTTTTTCTTGACACCTACCTAGCCTAACCTTGTTTTATGAAATACCTTGATAATTGGCCCTAGTCTGTCCTTGAACACGTGAACCTTAATTGAGGCTAAAAACCTAAGTTGAGGATGGCTACCAAAAGTGGCCCTGATTTAGGGAATGGATATCGTGTACTTCAACTCAGGCTAAAAGCCTAAGTTGAGGGTGGCATTTGTTATGGCAAAGTAGTGAAAATGAGGTGGTTAGTTAGTAAAGAAATAAAGAAGAAAAGAATCATGTGTCAATTGAGAGAAAAAAGAAAAGAAAACTGACTTGGATTGAAAAGAATAGCAAAATGAGTTCGAAAATGAGGCACAAGTGAAAAAGAAAAAGAAAGCACCCGAAAAGCTTAAAAAAAGAAGAATGAGGGAAGATATAATGAGAATGGTTGAGTTACAAAAATAAGGCATAGTTGAAAAAGAGAAGGAAAACACCTAGGAAAAGCTCATAAAGGAAGAATAAGGGTGGATTTAATGGAAATGGTTGAGTTTTATAGGTAAAAGTGTTGAAAAACATGGTTCAAGGATAGTTTTTAGTCACTACTTGCCTAAAATATCATACCAAAGCCCCATGACCCTTAGCTTTGCAATCAGGTTTTGAAAATGAGAGTTGGGTACCTGAATTGGAGTTAAGGGATGTATATGTCATTAGGATAAATGCTATGTGTTTCTTATTGTCTACTTAGATCGAGTCATCGCTTGAGGGCAAGCAACAGTTCTAATAGGAGGGTGTTGGTGTGCTATCAAAATACAGCCCATTTGATGCCTAAAATAAGAGATTTTGCAAGTTCTTAATGTGACCTTTTATGGTTTTTATGTGTTTTTGAAGAAAATATAGGTTGGCATTATTTTGAGAGAAAATTGCAGATTTTGCTGAAGTACAGGATATATGAGCCACCCTACAAGTCGTAGCCCAAGCTACGAGTCGTAAGGTGCCTTTGTAGCAAGAAACAATGAGCAAAATCAAGAATTTGCAAAATGAAGGTCCGCCATACAAGACCACTCTACGCGTTATAGCTATCATTATGACTCGTATAGGCGGGGTTCGTAGCAAGGAACAGTGAGCCAAAAGTTTGGACCAATAAGTGAAGGCCTAGACTATGAGAAGAGTATACGATTAATAGCCCAAGCAATGACTCATAACAGTGGGTTATAGCAATCAAGTCCAAAATACCAAATGTTGGCTACGAAACCCTGATTGTGACATGTAGGTCACTCTACGAGTCATATTGCGAGATGTAATAGCTGCCAATTGTAGTTTTTATTTAATTGTAGGATGTTTTTGTGAATGTTATAAATAGTTAATGTTAGGGTTTTAGCAGACTCCATCACCTTGAATATTCTCTCTAGAATATTTCTAGGGTTTACTGCAGATTTCATTTTTTTAATTTGAAGACAGATTTTGGGGATTGAAAAATCACATTGTACTCATTTTCCATTAATCCAAGCTTGTGGTTTTCAACTTGAAGATGTCTTTGTTCTTCATTGTTTTGGGTAATCTCTAAACTATGTCTCTCATAATCATTGTTGCTGATTTTGCCTTAGCCATGAGTAGCTAAGCACCCACAACTTGGGGTAGTAAGAACCATGATTAGTTAACTTGAAATAACCTAGATTTTGTGCGTTTCTTTGATTGGGCTTTTGCATGTATTATTTATTTCCCTTCACTTTGAATGTCATTTGGTGGTGGCTAATATCAAACCCTCTTACTATCATGATCCCAACCAAGGTAGTGATGAATAAGAAAAGGGAAGTAAATGACAGGATTCGATTGATGTGTTCTCATCTGATCAACCAAATCTGACCAAGGGGAGGTTGACTGGGACAATGGCTAACGGTTAGTTGGCATGCCATGGTTGCTGACCAAGTGCCATGGTGAAATTCAACCTTCACCTTCACAAGAGGGCTGGAAGAACCTACATTACCATCCTGCATTTGAATTCCTAATTAGAGTCATGTTGTCTAGGGTAATGTAGTCAACGAATTATGGGGAACACAATTTCTAAGTTGTCCCTCAATTTGATTGTCTTCTTGTGTAAATAGCGTAGTGTTTATTTTTGTTTCTTCATTTTGAATCACAAACCCCCCCTCCCCCTAGTTTAGAGAATATAGTGATCGATGCTTGAAATAATTGTTAGTGGATCAACATAGTCAAGCCCCGTATTCCCTGTGGATTCGACCCTAACCTTTGGTCAGTTTATACTTGACTGCAACCGGTTTACTGTTGGAGCATGAACATCACTAGATGTGACACGGTGAATGGAAAGTTCAAAGATAATCCAAACAAGCCTCTTAGCACATCATATACACATCTTTGGTGGCAGAAGCAAAACAAGACAATAACAATAGTTAAGTATTCAAAAGGAAATCGAGACTAAGGGAAGTCTTTCATAATCATAAAACATAAGAAAAGTCAAACTCATAAGCATATATAAATATAGTATCCTACAACGCCTCTACTTTAGAATGGAGTGGGGGCCAAGAAACTTCCCAGGCTTAGCCTCATGATAATAAGTATCCAACATAAGGAACAAGTCTCAACATAGCATGAATTAAATAGATATTATCTTCAGAGTTAAGGACTCACCAAAAAGCATTCTTTAAGAATTGAACTAGCCTCGTAGAGGAGGATTATCGATAGGATCTTTGGTCCCTACATAGTAATATCATGTAAATATAGAGTATGTGTTAGTACTTGGATAGTACTAAGTATTCGGGGTGCAATGCAACAAAGACATAAGCTATAATATTCAAAATGCATACATATACGCAATGGATATAATCTCAATATGACATGTATGATCAATGCTTGCAATAAAATATGCATGTAAAACATTTAACTTGCATAATATATCATACATATATGGTAGGAGACCTTAACCAACATAGACCAAGCGAGCTACTACTTGGAATTGGCATGACACCCCCTCGGTAAGGTGACCAGACATAACACCCCGGGCGAAGTGTAGTCTGTTTGCCAAGGTAAACCAATCATGATAACATGAACTAGATGGATCTACTAGCAAAACCTATTTAGGGAAATAACATAATCCTATATTGACACATAGTTTAGAGAGTAAAGACTTTATATAAGGATCCCTTGAGTTGAGCCCCCATTTAAGCCTCAATCAGTGCTAGGTCTAGTTCCACAGAACACTCAAAATAATCATAATTTTGATCATAATATGAATGATTTGTAAGAGACATGATAACTGAACATGAGCAGCTCATTACATGCTTGACCTCTACTAGTGAGCTTACTTGAACTTGAACATAAGTGTAAAATAATCATGCTTGATCCCTTAACTTGACATGAATGGCTCATTACATGCTTGACCTCTACTAGTGAGCTTACTTGAACTTGAACATAAGTGTAAAATAATCATGCTTGATCCCTTAACTTGACATGAATGGCTCATTACATGCTTGACCTCTACTAGTGAGCTTACTTGAACATGAACATAAGGGTAAAATAATCATGCTTGATCCCTCAACTTGACATGAATGGATTACTAGAGGGTAACGTCTTGAAATAGGGCTCATCTTGTCACTTGTAACATCAATGATACTTTTCATGAATCATATACATGCGTGGGAACCCATAATTATCATGAAATCGCTTGACTTGAAAATCATGCAATAGTTCATCAACAATATGGAAATTCCTATCATGTAATTTCATCAAACACATGGTGGGTTCATGACACTTGTTCAAAATCAGGCAACTTAAGAGTATAATAAGAGGGAGTAAAATCAATTCAAATAACCCACCAATATTATAGTAAAACCATCATTTTGGGTATCTTGAAATTCATCTCAAAATTCACAATAGTTCATAAGCTTCATAGTTCACATCATGCATAACCTCAATAGATGTAAATCAACTCATGAAATGTGATTAAAGTAGATATTCAAGCTTAATTAATCAATACTTGATAAAACCAAACATAATTTACATTCATAACTCATAATACGAGATACGCATAAGTAATACAACTTGAAATCATCCAATTTTCATAAAATGAGAAGGTTGGGCCCCATGGATAAAGGCCCACATACCTAAACTTGGAAATTTCTTAGACTAAACTTGAAGGAGACTTAAAGCTTGGATTGGGTCCTTGAAATCCAAAGTTGTTCTTGAGATTCTTGAATTTGAATGGGGATTTTGATAAAGTCTTAAAGTGTTTTTAGAGAGGGTTTTGTGAGTTCTAGAGTTGAAAAATGACTAAGTATGGAGGATTTCATGTTTCAGTGAGTTATTACCCCAATGCCCTTGCACAAAATATGAAAAATAGGGGAAAATCTGCACTTGTCTGCATCCAGTCTGCGACGCAAACCAAATGCGAAGCAGAATCCAACACTAATCTGCACCCAGGCCACGTCACGCCTGGGGCGTGAATGCTCTTTGCAAATCATAAAATAGTAAAAATTATTTTTCAGTATGGGTCTTCTAAAATCTGGGTTTTTCCTTTTTTCCAATCAATTATGCCCCCTAATCAAGAATATGAAGTTGGATTTTTGAAATTATGCATGAATTTTGAGATATATGAAAATTATGATTATAGGCCATTCCAAAGAAGATGAGGGTGTTTTATCTCAGCTCATGACTTATGCCAAGCAACTTAAAGGGAGAAGATTAGGAAGAGAAGGAGTGAGGAGTCCAAGAAGACTCGGTATGATAGTGGTTTTCAAGGTGCTAAGGGTGGCCATTTCTAACAAGGTCACAAATTCCAAGGCCAAGGATCCTCCGATTCTCAAAACAAAATATTTACTAATGATAGGGTGCCTAACCATAAGGTTTAAGGATATAATGGTGGGATGACTCTTCCAAGGTGCCGAAATTGTGGAAGAAATCATAGTGGCAAATGCTTAAGGGATTCGAATGCTTGTTATGGGTGTGGAAAGGTAGGTCACAATGTTGTTGATTATCCTTACTCTCAAAACAAGGGTAAAGGTGTTCATCCTCAAGGACAAGGTTCTCATGTTGGTCAAAGGACACACGGAGGCCAACAAAGAGGTGTTCCTCATCACAATCAGTTCTTTACCCTTCAAGGGAGGCCAGTAGTGAGGAGGTACCTGATGTTGTTACTGGTATGTTAAAGGTTTATGATATGATGTGTATGCTTTATTAGATCCAGGTGCTACTCTCTCTTTCATTACTCCATTTATTGTTAACAAGCTTCATGTGTGTCCTAAATTGTTGTGTGAACCCTCTGAGGTATCTACCCCTATTGGGATTCCATTATCGCTAGAAGAGTCTATAGGGGTTATCTCATGTCTATGTTGCATAAAGTGTTTCCTTGTGATTTTATTGAGCTTGACTTGGTGGATTTTGATGTTATTCTTAAGATAGATTGGTTATATGCATATCATGCTTCAATTTATTGTAGAACTCGTAGTTAAGTTCTAATTTCCTAATGAGCTTGTCTTTTAGTGGGAAGTTCATAGTTAGGTGGTTAAGGGTAGGTTTATTTCTTGTCTTAAGGCTTTGAAATTGATTTCTAAGGGTTACATTTACCATCTTACAAGATTTTGGGATATTAAGTCTAAAGTCCGTCCTATGAAGTCAGTTCTGGGTGTCAATGAGTTTATTATGTCTTTCCTGATGAACTTCTTGTGTCCCTCCCAAAAGGGAGATAGATTTTTGTATAGATCTCCTCCTCGATAATCAACCCATTTCTATTCCTCCTTACCATATGGCCCTGGCGGAGTCAAAGGACCAATTGAAAAATTTATTGGAGAAGGGTTTTATAAGGCCTAGTAAGTCTCCTTGGGGTGCACCGATGTTGTTTGTAAGGAAGAAAGATGGCTCACTTAAAATGTGCATCGACTACCGGCAACTCAATAAGGTCACAATAAAAAACAAATATCCCTTGTCAAAGATAGATGGCCTATTTGATTGACTACAAGGGGCTAATCATTTTTCTAAGATTGATCATTAGTCTGGATACCACCAATGAGGGTGAGGGAGTGTGATATTCCCATGATGGCTTTTCGGACTAGATGTGGGCATTTTGAATTTGTAGTGATGTCCTTTGGCTAATGCACTGGCGATATTTATTGGATCTTATGAATAGGGTCTTTAGACCCTACCTTGACATGTTTGTGGTGGTCTTCATAGATGACATATTGATTTACTCTCGGGGTGAAGAAGAGGATGTGAAGAATTTGAGGGTAGTATTACAAACGTTGAGGGATAAGAAGTTGTTTGCTAAATTTGATAAATGTGAATTTTGGTTAAAGGAAGTTGCATTCCTAGGGCATGTTGTGTCGGGTGATAGAATTAAAGTGGACCCTAAGAAAATAGAAGTGATGAGAAATTGGCCTAGGCCCTTGACTCCAATAGATATTAGGAGTTTCTTGGTCTTAGCGGGGTATTATCGAAGGTTTGGGAATGGTTTTTCCTTAGTTTCTTCCCTTTTGACAAAATTGATTCAAAAAAGGAAAATTATGCTTAGACCAACAAATGTGAAAGGACTTCTCAAACTTTGAATTACAAGCTTACATCCACCCCTATTTTGGCTCTACTGGAAGGGTTAGAAGGGTTTGTGCTTTATTGTGATGCTTCAAGGTTTGGCTTGGGGTGTGTTTTGATGCAAAGTTGCAAGGTCGTAGCATATGTTTCTAGGCAACTAAAGGTGCATGAGTATAATTATCCCACCCATCATCTTGAGTTAGCGGCCATGGTATTTACTTTGAAAATATGGCATCATTATTTATATGGGGTTCATGTAAACATATTTATCGACCACAAAAGTCTCCAATATGTGTTAACACAAAGGGATCTCAATTTGAGCTAAAAGAAAGTGGTTAGAACTCCTTAAGGATTATGACATGAGTGTGCACTACGATCAGGATTCTATAGAGATGTATACAGACTTAAGGGAGGTATATTGGTGGGGTGGTATGAAAAGAGATATTGCTAGGTTTGTAGTCAGTTGTCACAATTGCCAATAAATCAAAGCCGAATACCAAAGGTCGGGTGGCCTAGCCCAAGACATAGTAATTCCTACTTGGAAGTGGAAAGATATCAACATGGATTTTGTGGTTGGTCTACCAAAAACTAGGAAACACTTAGATTCTATTTGGGTTGTTGTTGATAGGATGATATAATCGACACATTTTCTACCAGTTAAAACAACTTATGGTGCCGAAGAATATGCCAAGATATATATTCATGAGTTAGTCAAGTTGCATGGGGTACCACAGTCTATTATTTCGAATTGTGGTGCTCAATTAACCTCTCACTTTTGGAGATCCTTCCAAAAGAGTCTTGCTACCAAAGTCAAGCTTAGCACGCTTTTCATCCTCAAACGGACGGCCAAGCCGAAAGGACAATTCAAACTCTTGGGAATATGCTTAGGGCTTGTGTTTTGGATTTCAAAGGTAGTTGGGATGAATATCTTCACTCATTAAGTTTGCTTACAACAATAGCTATCACTCTAGCATTGGAATGACTCCCTTTGAAGCCCTATATGGAAGGCAATGTAGGTCCCCAATTGGGTGGTTTGATGTGGGGGAAAATGCTTTATTGTGACCAGATTTGGTCATGGAAGCTTTAGAAAAGTGTGGTTGATAAGGGAGAGATTAAAGATGGCTCAAAGTAGGCAAAAGTCCTACTCTAACAGAAGAAGGAGAGATCTTGAGTTTCATGTTGATGATTAGGTCTATTTGAAGGTCTCACCCATGAAGGGTGTGGTCCGATTTGGCAAGAAGGGAAAGTTGAGCCCAAGATTTGTAGGGCCTTATAAAACTATGAGGAGAATTGATAAGGTTGCATATGAATTATATTTGACCACAGAGATAAGTATGGTTCATTTGGTCTTCCATGTGTCCATGTTGAGGAAGTGTGTAGGTGACCCAAGTTCTATAGTGCCTTTTGATGTTATGGGTGTTGTAGAATATAACTTGACTTATGAGAAAGTACCAGTGTGAATACTTGATAGACAAGTGAAGAGGTTGAGAAATAAAGATATAGCGTCCATCAAGATCCTTTGGAGGAATCAACAAGTCAAAAGTGCCACATGGGAAGCCGAAACTGATATGAAGAAGTGATATCCTCACCTTTTCTATTCTAATCAAGCTTGAGGTAATACGATTCTCCTATCTTAGGATCTCCTCTCCTTGTATACCATTCTCATGACATTTATGCATGTTTATGTGATTTCGAGGTTGCATTATAAGTGCTATTTGAAACATGGTATAAAGATTTTAAATGGTGTATGTGTTGCATTTTCACAAATGGTGCATGAATCCATTCCTTAGAGCTTGCCTTAGCACATTTAGGGACGAATATTCCCAAGGGGGTGATATTGTAAGACCCACCTATGAAGGATAGGAGAGATGCAAGAAATAAGCTTGGAAATTCTGGAAACTATAAGTTTTTATGAAGAGGTTTACGGGTTATAAATTGGAATACGACTCGTAAAATGGGTTTGTATAACCTGGGGTAGACCTGGTGAAAATTGGGATCTTTCAGGAGTTTAATTTATGACTAATTAGATGACTCGTAAAGTTTTCTACGAGTCGTAGACTCTTTCATAGAATGAGAATCCAAGAAAAAGGGGTCTCTAAAAGTATATCAGGCGAAACCCCATTTATGGCTCATAAACGGGGCCTCATAGACCTGTCCGACCAATCTTTAAATAGGCAAC
>DF360305.1:50356-64717 GCA_000787875.1 Solanum virginianum | reverse complement strand
TGACATTAGCATAGGTCGGAACAATCCTTGTCATACCCTAAACTAATATACAATACTAAAATGCATATACTACAGACTCAGTAAAGCCTCGAATCAACTTGGAGCACACCAAAGTAGCTGAATGTCGAGTGCGCCTACAAAGAAGATCTATTAGCTAGAGTACTTGTACTTGCAACATTAATTGAAGCATCCCCATTAGGGAATTTCTTTTAAAATTATGTACTAGATATGTAAGGTATTAACATAGTAAAATAAGAACTAAAGTGAAATCAAGTAGAAATATATAAATGCATAGATTAGAATAAAAACCAACTTTGTGATATTGTGAAATCTTGTATATTATATTCTTTTATTTCTCTTCTTTGCTTTATAATCTTTTTAAGCATGTAATAAAAATGACATGTTGATAAGTGGTAGAAGAGGATGACTCATGCTATACATTTCAACTCCTCGGTTGTTGTCCTCATAAATATAAAATTAGGATCAACCTATGCTAGACTCTCGCCTCTGGGTCGCCACCCTTATACACAAAATTGGATTGACCTATGCTAGGCTATTGCCCCTGTGCTACGACCCATACATTATGGATTGTTCCAAGTTATTCTTTTACTTTGACATTGTTATCTTGGTGTTCATGATAATTTTTTGAGGGTTAGAAATATGTATAAATAATATATGACATGACAATGATCATGTAAGGCAATACAATAATATAATAAGCAAATATAACATTGACAATTACTTAGGAGTTTATATTACGCAATTGACTTCATAAATGAAAGTACACTTCTCATGCTAGTGCTTGGAAGAGTAAGACTTCAAATTTACTAATAAACATACATTGATGCAAGTTGACACATGAGGGAGTGGGAAACAAATTGTTAGCTACTTTGTAGATTACACACTATCACTATGTATCCTCTACCTGAAATAGCACTTGGGAAGGTCACTTGTTAGTGACACAAGTATTAAACTTCATGTTAAAGAATATAAAATTAAATAGCCTTACATACCTTATTATATCACCTTGTTATTACTTTGAAATGACATCCTTTAAATCCACAAACTTATCTACAATAGAGTAAGTGAAAGCTAGTATTAGTATCTAATAAACATGTTTAGGTAGTTCAATTTCACCCAAAAATAATACTCGGGCAGCAAGCCCATAATGACCAAACTAAGGGTGTTCTTTAAACTTCTCCTTCTCTAATTACATTACCTAAATAACCTAATGTAGAAGGAGCAATGTGAATTCATGATACCTAATCACCATCTCATGATTTTCTACTAACATTAAATTCAAGATGCTAAACAAACTCAAAATTGAAGTTAAAGGAGAGGGGACTCCTCTCTGTGGATGTCCTAACATGCACACACCATATGAATACCTTCCCGTAATATCATACCATATAAAAGGAAAAACTCCAGCCTCATTGATATGCACCCAATGCCCTAATTAACTTAAGCACAAGAGAAGGAGAGAATTGCAATATCTTACCTTGTTAGAGATTCTTATTTTCTTAACTTATGTCCTTCAAGAAGTTGAACTCTCCTTAAATCCTAACATCAAATGAGGGAGATTATTTAGAAACCCTATGGATAGTATGGCATCTATATGAAGATAAAGGAGAGCAAAGAAAGAACCTCAAAAAACAAAATTTTTTAGGTAAAAATGGTTAGAAAGAGTCGGTCTCAACCCCTGTTAAAAGGACCAGTTGGATGATTTTTCCCTTCAATTTTTGCCATAATTTATCAAATAGGTAATGCACCTACTTTTTCACTGAACATATGCCTTCATGGACCTCAATATATTGTGTCGTGGCTACTCATTCTTCTATTTTTCCTTTCATTTGGGTATGGGGCAGAATTATCAAGTAGGTGATTAATGTACTTGGGCCCCATAAGATGGTCAAACAAGTCTTATTAGGTAATGCTCCTACTTGTTTAGTTAAGTCAAGCAAGAAGATCATTTATTTTATTCTATTTTCTAAAACTTAATCCCTTTGTTTTAACTCAATACTTTACTTCAAACTCAAATAGCACTTTACTACCTCAAATTTAAAATGTCCATCAAATTTAACTTGGACTTATACCCACTGAAATGCGTGGGGGTTAAAACTTCCATCGAATTTAACTTAGACTTATACCTATTTAAATGAGTGGGGGCATCACAACACCTTCTGATGTAATTCAAGTTATCACCATTCATATGAGAAACTTAGTCCCTCACCTACACAATAAAGCTATGTAAGGTATCATATAAATAAGACTAGCATATGGATATAAGGAGTGCTACATTTGAATTCTTTTATGATTGTGGTCATAATGATATCTTGGCATACTCAAAGATCGAGGCTGATCATGTCCGGCATTTAAGGATTGTACTCTAAAGTTTGAGGGAGGAGAAGATATGTGCAAAGTTCTCTGAATATGAATTTTGGCTCAGTTCAGTAGTATTCTTAGGGCATATAGTATCCAAGAAACAATTAGGGTTGATTTGACTAAGATAAAGGCAGTTGAAAGATGGACTAGACCAATGCTAGCTACTAAGATTCATAGCTCTATAGGTTTGGCTAAGTATTACCACTAGTTTGTTCAAGGTTTCTCTAACATTACATCTCCATTGACTAGGCTTACTCACAAAAATATGGCATTCCACTATTCTGATAAGTGTGAGCAAAACTTTTGAAAGTTCAAGGTATTACTGACTTTAATACCTATCTCGATCATGCTTAATTAGGGTGTAGACCTCACTATGTATTATGATGCTTCCAGAGTCAATTTAGAGGGTGTCTTGATATAGAAACAAAAGTTGTTGCCTATGAATCTAGGCAATTGAAGGCACATGAGAAGAATTATCCTATAAATGACATAAGTTAGTGGCAGTTGTCTTTGTCTTAAAGATATGGAAATACTATCTATATGAGGTTCATTATGAGATTTTTCCCAATCATTGGAGTTTGCAATATATTTTCAGCCAAAGAGACTTGAATTTGAGGCAGAGGAGGTGGATTAAGCTACTAAAGAATTATGATTTGACCATTCTATACCATCCTAGAAAGTCTAATGTGATAGTCGATGCATTGAGTAGGAAGACTTCTAGCATTGGGAATGTTGCAGCTAGTCGAGTAGAGGAGTAGCCTTTGGCTGGAGATTTTTAGAGGTTAGCTAATGGGTTGGTGAGATTTTAGCTTTCAAATGAAAGTGCTTATTTACTTTCATTGAAGCTCATTCTTCATTGATGGATAAAATTTGTGAGCAACTATTTAAGGATGAAATGGTATGTCTTATTCAAGACAAAATGTCTAGACGAGAGACCAAGGAAATAGTACTTGATTCTGATGGTGAATTAAGGATTTAAGGCAAGATTTGTGTGCCCAAGGTGGTTGGCTAATTACATTAATTCTTGAGAAGTCTTATTGTATTCATTTTTGTATCAATCCGGGGGTAGCAAAGATGTATCATATCTGATTCAGCACTATTACTGGCATGAAATAAAGGGAGTATCTCCAAGTTCATGTCTAAGTGTTTGACATATTAGTAGGTAAGTTTTTGAGGATTCCCATTTCTATGTGAAAGTGGGAGCAGATTACTATGGACTTTGTGGTGGGTTTGCTTGCCTACTACCACAAGTGGTTTTGAGTCTATTTGGATTATTGTAGATCAATTTACTAGGTCTGCTCATTTCATCCCAGTCAAGGTTAAGTATATGACAGAGAAGGTTAAGAGTGAAATTTGGCTAAGTATAGATAAAAATACATTTGGGAACACTTGGGCTCAACACTTAAAATATTTTGGACGAGCTCAAAAAAATAGGCACCATTTTAACACAGAGGCACGTCGCGGAAGCGACACGGAGTCCTCTCCGTAAATTGCATTCTTGAAATTTCATAATTGCTAAATCTTTTCTCTTAAATCAGAGTTAGACCCTCTCCCCCTAATTTTGACCTCTTGAACAAGAATATGAAGTTGGATTTTCGAAATAACAAATAGATTTTGAGATATATGAAAATTAAAAGTCCAAGCTTTTTTAGGCACATTTTTGGGCACTTTCTGGGGTGTTACAATTCTCTATCAATAATGAAATATACACATCATGAGGAGTCCAATGACACCCATAATACTACATGTCTAACCCAGACCCAAAACCCATCCAATTCTATAATCAATTAAATTTCAAACCTAGGATTAAGTCTTAATTCCTCCCATTAACATGAATACAATGGTATTCTTTTAATACAATGCAACTATAATTTAATAGTGTATGATAATTTAATCAAAACTTTAATCACAATGTATAAAAAGATTTGGGAATAAAACAGTATGTGAACCCCACATTGACCAAATTAAAGGTATGCCTGTGGTAGGTTCCTGCACCTCTCATTATTTCTTATGTGACTATTGTTTCATAATGCTCATGAATTCTTCATAATTGTCAATTAATTTTATTGGTAATTAGCAAACATTATCTAATAATCATGCGTCATACTTTGTACACCAAGCCTCTGTTTGTAACTCGACTTTGTGATTGTGTTTGGGTGCCCAATCCAGGCACTAGTCACGGCCCATGGGGTTGGATCGTGATAATTTTCAAGGCCAAGGATACCCATACGATCCATCACTTGGACTGTGAAACCTCTCACGGACCGTGTGGGGTCTATGTGTGGTATGCCTTGGTCTCAAACTCCACATCAAAGCCTATATACCCCACACAAGGACAAGGGCCACTTCAAGGAGCCTCCATACGGACTGTGAAGGCTTCCCTAAGGCATCACCTTGGTCTAAAACTTTACAAAACTAAATTTTCAAGCTCCATTAAGGTCGTACAAAGTCTGAGTACCTACAACCTTACAGGAACACCACCCATTTCGGAAAGGATTTTACATGAACATAATCATTCATAAAGGGACATAAACATGAACCTATATTGACACATAGTTATGAGAGGGAGACTTTATATAAGGACCCTTTGGGTCGTGGCCCCACCTCCAATCTCATTCAATGCTAAGTCATCATCTCACGAAAATACATATACATATACATGCTTGAAATAGGAACATTAATCTTTTTAAATCATAATCATGCATATTTAGGCTTAAAACCCAAATCATATCTCATAATCATACATACATGGGCTTAAAGGCCCAATCATATTTAAATCCATGAGTATATGTATAGGAATAACTCATTCATACTTGAACATGATGGTGAATAATACTCACCATAGTTATTTAAAATCATATCATTGACATTGTGTGATCACATGTCATGTCATAACTCTACTTATCTTAAAATCATAGTTGTAGTCATAATTGGGTATCAACCTACATCATAAAACTCATTAGAAAAATATTTGTACATGCATGAATATGTCATGAGGAATGAGAGAATAGCATGGGTACTTGAGTTTGATAAAAAAAAATTAATGTCACCTAAGCTACACCTCTTTTTTGAAGGTTAAAACGATTGTTGTCAAGATATGTAACCTTACTGGGGTTAGGGTCGATCCCACAGGGAATAGGACAGACTTAAAGAAATTTCAAGTAATTTGAGATGATTAACCTACTTATCTCCTCAAATGGGGGAGGAGAGTTTGTAAAATTATGGAAAGTAATCCTTGACTAAGACATATGTGAAATCAGTATGAAGAGTAACTAGAGTATTGTATTCCCCATGATTCCCTAGTTCGGTATTACGAGATAATAAAATTCTTTTCTAGCGTGTAGCATGCAGAAACAATAAGTTAAGTTTACCAAACCCTTTGATCTAGGTGAGAGGCAAATTTCACTACGTGATTGGATCCATCCCTGCAGTGTGACATAACTAACCTCTAAATATTGTTCTAGTACAACTTGATCCAGTTTGGCTGATTAGATGAGAAACATCAATCGAATTTTGTTTATTAATCTCTTTTCCTATTCATTACTATCTTGATCCAGTCATCAACTCTAGGCAAGTTCTAACATTTGCCACCATTAAAAAGAATTCAAAATGAAGAGAATTAATTAATACATGCATGCACACTTTCAAAAAATTATGAGTTATCCAATTTTACCTTGATAGTGCTTCATCGTTCCCACAACCCAAGTTGTAGATTTAGTTACTCATATTCAGTGTAGATACAAGAATCATGATATCGAATAACATAATTAAGAACTTATGAGAATAGAATTAAGAACAAGAAATTGAAGCTCTTCAACAAAGATTACAAGTATGAATTAAGAACAAAAAATATTATTATCCAAGTGTCTCGCAATGTTTCTCACTTTTTCTTACATACTCTCTAATGTTTCATATGAAAATAACCTAAAAACCTTGTTTATAGTATTTAAAATGAAAGACCAAATCAAAATAGGAGAAGATGGTCGGCAGGCTCTACAGATCGAATAAACTTCTACAGCCCGTAATCAGGGCTTCGTGGATTGCATCTACACATCTGGGGTTGACTTCTATGAGACCCATCTACAGGCCATATAAAGTTTTATAGTGTGTGAAGGGTTTCATCTGATGATGTTTCAGCAACTCTCCACTTTTTTATCCTCAGGGTATGACACTTTGTCTATGATTCATAGAATCTTTTACGGCTTATCTGCATGTTCTTAGACTCAACTTCAAAAAATCTTTCCTTCACTGGATTTTGCTATGAACACCTACTATATGGCCCATGGAAACTTCCATGGCTCGTAAAGGGCATCATAGAACAGCAACTTCTTTCTACACAGTTAGCCCAAAAAATCATGCCAACCCTATAATCCTATAAAACAAACATTAAACCACATCAAATCTACTAACATCACTATGAGAACACACAAAATTCCAAGTTTTAAGCATTAAAAGTGTTGTATTTTGACAGCACATCAACACCCTTGACTTAAAATTATTACATGTCCTCAAGCGATCAACTCAATCTACATAAGCAGTATATTAACATATAGACCTCAATCTAATGGTATATATCATATCAGGCTCAAGCATATATACCCACACCACTCTTAGAAGCATATCAGATAGCTATCAAGAAAACTAATGCAGATCAATACATGTGACAATGCAATCATCAATAAGCAACAATCACTCAATAAGTCTAATAACAAGAATGCAAATCAAGTGCCCTCAAAGAAAAAAGTCTCATATTCCACTCATGATGATATTTTCAGATTGAATGCTTTGGGAATACACACAATCACTCTCCCACAAAAAAGACATTCAAATACCATGTTCAATACTATATGTTTACCCCTATACTCATGATTATAACCTTCAACTAATTGGACTAGGATCACTTTAAGACTTTATTGGCTTTTAACGTAGGCTCCAGGGGGCTTTGGTGTGATGTTTTAGGAACATAGTGACTAAAGTCCCTCCTTGACACTGCATTTTTCTATACTTTTACCCTACCAATACTATCATTTTTCACTTCATTCTCTATTTCTTCTATTTCAAGCATTTATGGGTGCCTTATTCTCATTTTTCAGCTTTTTGCCTTTTGTTTTTCACATCACTTTTTCTTTTTACCGCATTGATTAGGTATCTACTCATTTTTCTTACACCTAGACTACATTGTTACCCCTTTTTCCATTGTCACTAGCTTCTACCTCATTCTGTGTGTTTACCTTTACATGAGCCACTCTCAACTTTGACTTTTGGCTTGAGTCGAGGTGCATAATATCTAACCTAGGAACCAGGGACAATTTTGGTAGCCACCCTTAACTTTAGTTTTTTTGCTCAATCAAGGTGCATAATCTTCAATGAAGGAACAAGGACAATTTCAGGATTCTACATCAGACAAGGCTAGGTAATTTAGGTTTTTACAAAGAAAAAGGTACATGCAAAGCTCAAACATTAGGATTAAGGGATACATTACACATTTGATTGGTTACTTAGGCTAAATAGACTATTATGAACAATGGCGGAAGATCCTTTTCTAACTAATTAACCTACAGTCTAAGTCAAAGTAAGAGGGTAAGTTCTGAACTGAAGCATAGCATAAGAATTTAGCGAAGAAATCTCACACATACAGGGCACTAATTACACTATAAACAAAGACTCTCAAATCATGCTTTTCATCATAATTTATCCTCACATATAAGAACAAAAACTGTCAATAATCAAACATGCATGGCTGCTATCAAGACTAGCTAACAAAATTTTTGGTGGGTATCACTTTTCGTACAAAAAAAACATATACCAAGAACATGGCTTAAAAGGCTTGTCTTGAACAAAAAATATCTCAACATGAATGTACCATACATAATTCAACATTTAAAACCATGAAACCATCAAATCTTATGTTAAACTATAATTTAAATCATTTTTTTGCACATGTATGTTGTCATGTCAAGAAAGCATAAGAGTGAGAAATTAGGACCTTTTGAATAAGGAGAACCTAGTATGTTAGGATTGAGTAGATTGGAATAGATAGGGATATCACTTTATCATTTCTGATTCCACTTCGTATGTAGTACTCTCCATATGTTGGTTCCTCCAAAGTGCTTTAACCGAAGCTACATCCCTGTTATAAAGCAGCTTCACTTGTCTATCAAAAATCTCAATCAACACTTCTTCATACATCAAATTTCTCCTCAACCTCAACACCTCCAAGGGCACAATTGAACTAGGATCACCGACCAACTTCCTTAGCATTGACACATGGAAAATTGAGTGGATAGAACTCATATCCTAAGGCAAGTCAAACCTATAGGCCACTTTTCTAATCCACTCAACGACATCACAAGGACCTACGTACCGAGGACTTAACTTGCCCTTCTTACCAAAATGCATTACCTCTTTCATAGTTGTAACCTTCACATATACCCACTCACCAATGTGGAACTCAAGATCCCTCTTCCTAACATTCAAATAGGACTTTTGGCAACTTTGTGCTATTTTCAACCTTTGCCGAATCAACTTCACTTTCTCCATAGTCTCCAACACCAAGTTCGAGTCAATCAATGCCATTTCACCTATCTCAAACCATCCCACCGAGGATCTACACCTTCTCTCATACAAAGCTTCAAATGGTGTCATCTGATGCTAGCATGATAACTATTATTGTAGGCAAACTCGATAAATCGTAGATGATTATCACAATTTCCCTTGAATTCCAACTCGCAAGCCCTCAACCTGTCCTCTAATGTTTGAATTATCCTCTTAGCCTGCTCATCGATTTGAGGATGGAAAGCGATACTCAACTTCACCCTCGTGCCAAGCGCTTTTCAAAATGATCTCCAAAAGTGAGAAGTAAATTGGTTACCACAATCTGATATAATAGACATAGGCTCACTATGAATCTAACCAACTCTCGAATATATAAATTAGCATAGTCCTCGGCATTGAAAGTGGTCTTCACCAGTAAGAAGCTAGCTAATTCGATCATTCTATCAATAATTACCAAAATAATGTCAAATTGCTTTCGGGTATAGGGAAACCTAATCACAAAGTACATATTCACATCCTCCCATTTCTAAGTAGGTATTTCAATGTCTTGAGCCAAACCGTCGAGCGTTTGGTGTTTCACCTTCACTTATTGACAATTAGGACACTCGGATAAGAACTTAGCTATGTCCTTCTTCATACCACACCATCAATACACTTCCTTCAAATCCCGACACATATTTGTGGATCCCAGATGTATAGAATAATAAGAGTTATGAGCCTCTTACAAAATCACCTCCCGAGGACCATCAATATTGAAACACATAACCGAAGTTGGTATTGAAGCACACCATCTCCCTCTTAGGAGAGAACCTCTATCTTCTTTTTAGCAACTAACTTCTTTAACTCATTCAATGATGGCTCTAACTCTTGCTTTGCCTTGACATCAACAACCACATAAGACTCAGCCCCATTCTGACATGAATGCCACCTTCATTAGAGTCAGCTAACCTAATTCCTAATCTAAGCCAAAATTGCACATCCTTTACTAAATCTTTCTTGGTCTCATCAATATGAATGACACTATCTATAGATAGCCTACTAAGATCATCGACTACAACATTTTCCTTGTTTAGATGATATTGAACACTCATGTCATAATATTTAAGAAGCTCCAACCATATCCTTTGTCTCAAATTAATATTTCTTTGAGTGAACACATATTTCAAGCTCTTGTGATTATTGAAAACATCAACGTGAACCCCCATATAGATAATGCCGCCAAATCTTTAAAGCAAACACCACTACTGCTAATTCTAGATCATGAGTCAAATAGTTTTGTTCATGTACCTTCAACTGTCTAGAGGCATATGCTATCACCTTTGCATTTTGCATAAGCGCATAATCCAAACCAATTCGAGAAGCATCACAATATACCACAAACCCATCTAAGTCATCCGATAATGTCAAAATAAGAGCCAATGTAAGCCAATCTTTCAAAGTCTGATAACTCTTCTTACACTCATCTAACCATATAAACTTGACCTTCTTTTGAGTCAATTTGGTCAATGGTGATGCAATGAATGAAAAATCCTAGCAAAATCTTTGATAATAACCGGCTAACCCAAGAAAACTCTAAATATTTGAAGGGGTCAATTGTCTAGGCCAATTCTTTGCAACATCATTCTTCATTGGATCAACTTTAATATCATCAACAAATACCACACGACCAAGGAAGGCTACTTCTCTTAGCCAAAACTCACATTTACTAAACTTGGCAAATAATTGCTTCTCCCTCAAAGTATAAAGAACCAATCTCAAATGATCCATATGCTCTTATACATTCTGGGAGTAAATCAAAAAGTCATCAATGAAGACAAACACAAAAGTATCAAGGAATGTCTTGAACACCTAATTCATAAGGTTTATAAACATCGCTGGAGAATTATTCAACCCAAGAGACATCACCATGAACTCAAAGTGCCCATATTTAGTTCAAAAAGCTATCTTGGGAATATCACACTCCCTTACCCTCAACTGATGATAATTGGAACGAAGGTAAATCTTTATGAAATCAGCAGGTCCTTGCAATTAGTCAAACAAGTCATCAATCCTTGGCAACAGGTATTTGTTTTTGATGGTTACCTTATTCAATTGTCGATAATCAATACACATCCGAAGTGATTTGTCCTTTTTTCTCATAAATAACACAGGAGCACCCAAAGGTGATATACTTGGCCTAAAAAAGCCCTTCTCCAATAAATCTTTCAACTGATCCTTCAACTCATCTAATTCATTTGGATTCATACAATAAGGAGGAATATAAATAGGTTGAGTATCGGGAAGAAGATCTATGCCAAAGTCCACTTCACTTTCGGGAGGAATACTAGACAAATCTTCGAGAAAAACATATAAAAGCTCATTAACCACGGGAATCAACTCAAGAGTAGGTGACTCATACTCCATATCTCTAACCCTCATTACATGATAGATACACCCATTATAGATCATTTTCAGGGCTTTGAGATAAGAGATAAATTGACTCTTAAAAGTGGAGTCACTAACCTCCTACTAAAGAATAGACGCATTTGGAAACTGAAACTTGACTCTTTGAGTTTTACAATCTATAGAGGCATATGAAGCATGTAACACACCCATCTCGAGAATAATATCAAAATCAAACATCTCAAGTTCTATAAGATCACATGGAAGGACTTTATGCAAGACTGAAATAGGACAACTTCGATAAACATTTTGGGCAACAATAGACTCACCCACGGGATTTGAAACACTCCTCATGTGCTTCATTTCATGACCCAAACTAGGGTCTAGACGTGACATGACGAATGAGAAACCTGAAGAAACCCCAAACAAGCCTCTTAGCATATCATACACCACAAACTAGGGCCTAGACGTGACAGGGCAAACGAAAAACATAAAGGAACCCCAATCAGGCCTCTTAGCATATCATACACACATCCTTGGTTGCGGAAGCAAGATAAAACAACAAGAGAAAATATAAACAAGGGTAATTAGGACAAAGGGAAAGAGTTTAATACTTAAATAACATAGATGAGTCAAAGCTCAAGCATAATTACATTACTTGTCCAACAACACTTTTAGACTTAGAATTGAGTGGGGCCTAAGATAACTTTTTGAGCTCACCCTCATAGTCATAAGTTTCTAACATAGAAAGAAACAATACATAACATAAATCAAGAGAAGTATGTCCTCGAAGTTGAGGACTTACCAACAAGCTTTGAGAGGTAGTACTAGCCACATGGAGGAGGATGATCAAGTGTAGCTTGGGTTCCTACATGGTAATATCATGTAGGCATAGAGCATGCATTAGTATGTTTGAATGTACTAAGTATGTAGGATGCAATGCAACAAGATATAGCAACATAATCAAAATGTATGAGTAGGTAATAAATGAGCATATAGCAATATGGCATGCATGAATAAAGCTTGTAGTAAAATATGCTTATATAGAACATAATACATGTATAGGAAGAGACCATCATTAGAAAGCGATCGAGGTATATATCCCCCCAATATGGTAGCACGAGCCTACCATCCCCCAAGTCACATCTCTTTCATCATCATAAAGTCACTTAACTCATATACCATGCATTAGGTCTTCAACAACTCAAGAAGCATTAACCGGATATTTTATCAAACACTTGGTAAGTGTGTAATGCTAGTATAAAACCATGTAATTCAAGAGTGAAATCATGCAAGAAAACTAGAAGTAGATCAACCCACCAACACTTGGGAATACCCTCATGCAATATTAATTGAAACCTTTCATCAAATCTCAAAATAGATCATAGATTTGTAGCTCAACACATGCTTAAACAGTCATAAGTTTATGAAACTCCACCATAGTTCATAGTCAAATTTATAGTAAGACCCATAAGTAAATCAACTTAGAAATATGTTATTTGTGTAAAAAGAAAGGTTAGGTACCATGGGTGAAAGGACTCAATGGTTGAAACTCACATATCTTGACTTTGGAGATTTCCTTAAAGAAGATTTAAATGGAGACTTGAAGGTTGAATGAAATCCTTAGATCCAGAATGAGATTGGGACACTTCAATTTTGGGTGAAATATTTGTTTAAATGTTAGAGAGGGTTTTGGGGAAAGTCTTGTATGATATGAAGGTGAAATATGGCTAAGTATAGGTATTTTTATGTATGGGAAGATTAGGATCAAGACCTAAAGGCCTTGGACCAGAATAAGACTACTGGCCAAAACAAATACCCTCTCCACACCCTTGGCGCGTGGCACCCCGTGCGCGGTTTTTCATTGTAAATCGTCAACTTTAGAATTTTGAATTTTGATGTGGTTGCTCTAAAATCGGGGTTAGACACATCTCCTACTCAATTTTGCCCCCAAACAAGAATATGAAGTTAGATTTTTGATATTATGCATGGATTTTGAAATATATGGAAATTATGATTATGGACACTTCTGAGGCACATTTTCAGTTACTTTTTGGGGTCATTTCAATATCTTCCCCTTGGGAACATTCGTCTTCGAATGTCAAAGAAATGTACATAAGAAGAGTAATTATGAAGAAATCAGCCCCAACAAGAATGCAATAATGCACTTAAACACCACTTTCAAAATTGTCAAATAAATGTCAAAATCACCATGAACTTGTCAACATAAACATGAATGCATGCAAATGACATAGGGGTTGAAATATAAGACTTGAAATCATAAAAAGGACTTGATTTGTTATCATAAGTTTGAATAAAATGAAAAAGGTATGGATATTGCTTTTCCATGCCCGCTTTGGCTTTCATAATGACATTTTCGACTAGACGATTCTTCCAAAGGGCCTTGACAAGCACTACATCCTCATTAACCAATTCTCCCTCCCATCCATCCAATATCTCCACTAAAACCTCCTCTTAAGCTATCTCATCCTCCATAACACCTTCAACCTTAAAGAGTTCTATGGTACATGAGTCACCAACATATCTCCTCAACCTAGATGCATGAAGAACCGGATAATCTATGTCCATATCCATAGGCAACTTCAATTCGTATGCAGGCTTACTAATCCTTCTCAACACTCTATAAGGACCCACAAACCATAAACTTAGTTCCATTCTTACCAAAATGATCCACACCCTCCATGGGTGAAACCTTCAAATAGACCTAATCACCAACCTTAAATTCAAGATCCCTTCTTCTCACATCGGTGTCACACCCCAAATCCTATTAAGGCAGACCGGCACCCGTTACCGATAAAGCTCGGGAGAACCAACCTATATCTATGCATTATCTATACATATTATGAGAGATTTCTACACTCAACATGCCTTTATGAAAGAAAACAGTAATGATAAGCCCAAAAATGAAATGCAAATGACTAGGTCTTTGAGGCCTCATTCTCTAAAACACAACTCATAACCACACTTTAGTTTACATTATCTACAAAGCCTCTACATAAGAATCATATCAGTTAAGGGTTG
>DF360305.1:1422-42394 GCA_000787875.1 Solanum virginianum | reverse complement strand
AGACGTGACACGGTGAATAGGTAATAAGCACTAAGACCAAGAAGCTTCCAATATCCGATGGAGTCAAGGTCTAGGTCAATTTCTAATCACTTACCACTTTTTAGGATCCAACTCAATACCATTCCCCGAATACACATCACCAAGAAAGACAACCTCTTGCTATCAAAACTCACACTCCTCATACTTAGCATACAAATTCTCTTCCCTCAATTCGTAGCACACTATGGGAAAAGATCAAAACATCGTCAATGAAGGCCACCACAAACAAATCAAGGTAAGGTTCGAAGACCCTATTCATAAGACCCATGAAGATAATCGATAATCAATACACATTCTAAGGGAACCATCCTTCTTCTACACAAACGACACTGGAAAGCTCACTAGGAAAAAAATCAAGGAACTTATTAACTACCGAAGTCGACTCTATAGGAAGAATCGTAGACTCAACATCCCTAACCCTTGCAAGATGATAGAGACACCCCTTAGAAATCAACGTATGGGCTTTAATACAAAAAAAAAAGAATCTACCCTTGATCACTATATCATGACTCTCCCACTCACGAACGGGTTCATTTGGGAATTAAAATTTGATCCTACGGGTTCTACAATCGATAGAAGCATAGTATGCATGCAACCAATCCATCCTAAGAATGACATTACAATCCACCATAGCCAACTCAAATATATCACAAGGCAAAATTTTATGCAAAATTCAAATGGGGCAATTTCTATACCCTTCTAGCAACAAAAGATGCACCAACGGGAGTAGACACCTTATATGGCTCACACAAAAATTTGGGTTCAACATGAAACTTTTGGCAACAAAAGGAGTAGCAAAAGAAAGAGTGGCACCCGGGTCAATCAAAGAATACACACAAACATTGTACAGCACCATGCCAAGTCTAGTGATCCCCCAGTAGGGTGCGATTGGAAACGTCGATGGTCAACTCCATAATCCTTAGTAACCCATGTACAATACCTTGACTCATGATTCTTTTCACCACACTCGAACATGCACTCAATCAGCCATATCTTTCGGATAGTACTCTTCATACTTGTGACTCAGGGGAAAACTTGAACATCAACACCTTTACCTTGAGGACCACCACCTATACCGACGGGTTGAGCATGAGGACAACCACTAACTTTGTGACCAAATTCCTCACAACCAAAGCAAGCATTAGACTTCTTCAAACATGGGCTACCATGACCTTTATCGCACTTTTGGCATGTAGGAGAAACTTGCACACCAACACCCTTGCCTTTCCTTTAAACATATGGGCCATTAGAAAGTTTGTCGTCCATCTTGCCACACCTATAGCATGCAACCATGTTTCTCCTACATATGTCATCATGATTTCTCCCATGTTTTGGACACCTAGGACAAGTCCTTCCACCATAGCCACCGGGCTTAGCACATAGAAGCCTATCTTCAAGTTGGGCTATTCTTTCCCCTTCCTTGGAGGCCACGGGGTAATCCTTCATCACATTCCCAACAACCCCACACTTGAAACAACCCTCAACTCCTACCAAACACTTTCCTTGATGCTCTTTGCCACATCCATGACAACTGATGAAATTGATCCTCCTCTTATGGTACTTGGGCACTGGTGGAGTAGTGGAAGATGAGGCACCACCAACCCCGGCCCTTAGCCTCCCTCTTCTTTCCCTTATCCCTTAAAGTCTAGGGAGTACCAACTTATTGATTGAGTTTGAGTTGTCACTGCTTTGGCCAATAGCCATAGAGCATCACGAACCTCTGTATTTGATATGTCACCATCCTAAATAGCTTGAGACATATTCTGAAATGCAATGATTAAGAATAAGATATAAGCCTGAGAGAAATTAACTCTATTGCATGATATAGATCATAAAGAAGTGAAACATTTCCTAAAATATTTCATAGCCTCTCATTCATAGTTATGGCGCACTTCACAACCATCAATGAGACTTTAATCGACGTAGTGTGTTGGATGTCAAGGAACATTATCAACCTAGTGTACTAATACCAAGTTCATCACGACCCAAGCCTAGGGCCTAGACGTGACACGGTGAATGGGGAACCCAAAGGGACCCCAAACAAGCCTCTTAGCATATCATTAGACATCCTTAGTCGCGGAAGCAATGAAAAAATAGCAATAGATAGGAAAAAGGGAAATACAGGGCTAAGGGTCATCTTTCATACCATAGAAACATAATAAGCCAATAGTATAGCATTAACATATCATAAGGTTCCAACAACACCTCTAATACATAGATAAGAGCGAGGGCCAAGACAATCTCCGAGCTCACCCTCATAGCATAAGTTTTCAAATATAAGAAGAGTCAATACATAGCATAAACCAAGAAAAGTATGCCCTCGGAGTTGAGGACTCATAACTTGCTTTGCGAAGATAGCACTAGTCAGGAAACGATGTGGATGATTATGAGGAGTTTTGATTCCTACATGGTAATATAATATAGGCGTAGAGTATGTGTTAGTACGTTTAAATGTACCAAGTATGTAGGATGCAATGCAACAAGAGAGAGGCACCATAATCAAAATGCATAATCATGAACAAAACATAGTGTATTATCAACAATGCATGCATGAACAATGGTTAAAGTAAAACATGCTTATATAGAACATATTACATATGTAGGATGAGACCATCATTATAGACCAAGCAACTTAGTACTTGGAATCCAAGGCAGGCCACCCGCTTGGAAGTGGATGAGGTATCTACCCCTCATCTTTAGTAGTACAGGATTACCACCGGACAAGGTGGATGACGTATATACCCCTCATCCATGCTAGTACGGGATTGCCACCACCTGAAAAAGTGAATGAGATATATAACCCTCATCTATGGTATGGTCACTTGCAACACTATAGATATTTTTCATGAAATCAACACATTTATACATGAATTTCATCATCATAAAGTCAATTAACTCATATACCATGCATTAGGCTTTAAACAACTCAAGATACATTAACTGGATATTTTATCAAATACTTGACGGGTGTGTAATGCTAGTATAAAACTATGCAATTCAAGAGTTAAATTATGCAAGAAAACTTAAACTAAATCAACCCACCAACACTTGGTAATACCCTCATGCAATATACATTGAAACCCTTCATCAAATCTCAAAATGGGTCATAGATTTGTTGCTCAAAACATGTTTAAACAGTCATAGTTTTATGAAATTCCATTATAGTTCATAGTCAAATTCATAATAAGTAAGACCCATGAGTAAATCAACTTAGAAACCTAAAATTTATGTAAAAAGATAGGTTGGGCACTAGGGGTGAAAGGACCCAATGGTTGAAACTACATATTAAGAAGACCCATAAGCAAATCAACTTAGAAACATGCAATTTATGTAAAATGGAAGTTTGGGTACTAGGGGTAAAAGGACCTAATGATTGAAATCCATATACCTCAACTTTGGAGAATTCCTTGATGAAGATTGAGATGAGAACTTGAAGCTTGACTGAATTTCTTGAATCTAGAAATGAGTTTGTCTAAGTGTTTGAGAATGTTTTGGGAAATGTCTTGTATGATATGAGGTTGAAAAATAACTAAGATAAGTGTTTTTATGGATAGGAAGGCTTAGGCACAAGACCCCAAAGACTTGGACCAAAGTGAGAAAATTGGAAACAAAATACATAGGTCCTCAATGGCTCCGCATCACGGTACCATCGCGCACCACCACTATTTTGTGGAAACTTGAGAAAAACAAAATTTTCTACGGTTGCTCTAAAATCACGGTTAGAGCCATTTCTCACTCAATTTTTTTCCCTGATCAAGAATATGAAGTCGGATTATTGATATCATGCACGAATTTTGAGATATATGGAAATTATGATTATGGGGACTTTCGAGGCACATTTTCAGGCACTTTTTGGGTTGTTTCATTCATCCATGGGTCCTTTCACCCATGGAGCCCAATATTCTCTTTTTATGAAAATTACATAATTTTAAGTTGTATTATTTATGGGTATCTTTTATTATGAAATATGAACATATATATTGGGGTTTTATCAAGTATTAATTGATTACTATGCATGAATATCTATTTCAATGAATTATGCATGATTTGAGCTATGAAACAATGAACTACTATGAGCTTTTTTGATCGATTTCAAGATACCCTAAATGAGGGTTTTACTATAATATCTATTTTAAGCTTATTCCATGAATTGATTTTGTCTATTGAGACTATGCATAATTTTAGCTATAAAACTATGAAGTATTATAAGCTTTTGTGAAGGATTTCAAGATACCCAATATTGGTGGGTTGATTTGCATTGAATTTAGTCTTCTTGTTTTACTCTTGAGTTGCATGATGTTGAACAAGTATCATGAACCCACCACATGTTTGATAAAATTAAATGACAAGAATTCTCAAGTTATTGATGAACTATTACATGATTTACAAGTCAAGAGATTTCATGATGATTAAGGGCTTTCAAGCACGTGTTGAATTCATAAAAAGTATCTATGATTTTACAAGTATCAATTTGAGCCCTAATTCAAGATTTTAACCTCTTTTGAGCCATTCATGTCATGGCAAGGGATCATGTATGATTATTATTTTGTTTCTTACAAGTTATTCAAGTTATGATTCTTTCAAGCATTCCATAGGATTAGACTTAGCACCAATTGAGGTTTAAGATGGGGGCTCGACACAAGGGGTCCTTATATAAAGTCTTTAGTCTCTAAACTTTATGTCACCATAGGATTATATATTTTTCCCTTGCTATACTAGTGGATCCATCTAGTTTATTTTATCATGTTTGGTTTGCCTTGTCATGTAGACCACACTTCATTGGGGGTGTGACGCCCTGTCACCTATTCCAAGGGGGTGTCATGCCTTGGATTCCAAGTTGTAGCTTCTTGGTCTATGTCGGGTGAGGTCACTTCCCATATATGTATGATATATTATGCAAGTTGAATGTTTTACAAGCATGTTCTTACAAGCATTGATCATGCATGTCATATTGAGCTTATATATCCATTGATTATGATTATGCATTTTGAATATATTGGCTTATGTATTTGCTGCATTATACCCTGTATACTTCATATATTCAGATGTAAAAATGCATACTCTATGCCTACATGATATTATTATGTAGGGACAAAATCTCCTTTTGACAATCCTCCTCCATGTGGCTAGTTCGGTACTTCGAAAAAATCTTTGGTGAGTCCTCAATTTCGAGGACAATATCTATGTTACTCATGCTATATTGAGACCTCTTTTATGTTGGATGCTTGTTATCATGACAGTGAACTTGCGAAGTTTCTTGGCCCCCGCTTTATTCGAAAGTAGAGGTGTTGTTGGATGATAAGTTTGTATATGCGTTTGAGCTTGACTCTTCTTATATTTTTATGTTTATGAAACACTTCCATTAGTCCTAGTTTCCTTTTTATACTTGACTCTTGTTGATGTTTATTTTCATTTTCACAACCACGAATGTGTACAAGATATGCTAAAAGGCTTATTTGGGTTATCTTCGGACTTCCCATTCGCCGTGTCACGTTTAGGCCCTAGGCTTGGGTCGTGACAAGCTTGGTATCAGAGCACTAGGTTGTTAATGGTCCTCAAAAATCTAACACACCACATTGATTAGAGTCTTATTCATAGTTGTGAAGCGCGGCACAACTATGAATAGGAGGCTATGAGGCATTATTTGAAATGTTCCACTTCTTCATGATCTATGTCGTGCTTTCGATGTAAGGATAAGGCTTTTCCCCTAACAAATGCTCTTTTCTCTTCTAGATCATGCCGCTACACACCCGAGGAGCAATTGGCCCCTTGCGCTCCTCAAGATGGAGGGGTAGCCCAAGATGAGTTCCGAGATGCCATCACAATATTGGCTCATGCTAAGACCAACCAAATAAACCAAGGGGCCTAAGCTCCTCATTCTCCTACTCTGGCCTCAAGGGTAAAAGATGTCACAAGGATAAATCCTCTAGAGTTTCATGGGTCCAAGGTGGAAGAGGATCCCCAAGAGTTCATCGATGGGGTGTATAAGGTGCTATCTATCATAGGGGTCAATTTGGAGTAGAAAGTAGAATTAGCAATCTACTATTTCAATGGTGTGGCCCAAATTTGGTTTACTCAATAGAAATTGGAGAAGAGAAATGATGGTGCCATTCCTTAGGAGAAGTTCAACATCGCCTTTATCAACTGGTTCTTCCCTATCGAGTTAAGAGAGGCAAAGATGATGGAGTTTATGAATCTCAAGAAAGGTTCTATGAGTGTGAGGGAGTATGCCCTCAAGTTCAACAAGCTTTCCAAGTATGCTCCACATTTGATCACTGACCCTAAAGCTAGAATGAACAAGTTTGTGTTGGAGTATCCGACTTGGTAAATGAAGAGTGTCATACCGCAATGCTTGTAAAGTGATATGGATTTGTCTCAGCTCATGACATATGCCAAACAACTTGAGGGGGAAAAGCTTAGAAAGAGGAGAAGTGGGGAGTCCAAGAGGGCTCCATTTGAAGGTGGTTTCCAAGGTTCTAAGGGTGGCCAGGTTCATCAAGGCCACAAGTTCTAAGGCCAAGGGTCCTCCAATGATCCTTACAAGAAGTTTGCTAATGATGGGGGTGTCTAACCCAAGATTTCAAGGTGGCAATGGTGGGATGACACATCCTAAGTTCCAAAAGTGTGGTAAAACCATAGTGGTCTATGTTTGAAAAATTCTAATGCTTGCTTTGGCTGTGTGAAATGGGTCAGAAGGCTATTGATTGTCCTCATGCCCAACACAAAGGTAGAGATGGTTGTCCTCAAGGCCAAGGTGCTAATATGGGTCAAAGGGCAAAGATAGGCTAACAACGGGGTGCTCCAAGGAAAAATAGGTTCTATGCTCTCTAAGGAAGGCATGGAGTGGATAAGGTGCCCAATATTGTTACCGATATCTTAAAGGTTTTTTAATTACAATGTGTATGCATTGATAGATCCAGGTGCCACTCTTTCTTTCAGTACTCTTTTTGTTGCCAATAAGATTAATGTGTGTCCCTAATTGTTGTGTGAACCTTATGAAGTGTCTACCCCCGTTGGTGAGTCCATCATTGCTAAAAGAGTATATAGAGATTGTCTCGTGTCCATATTGCATAAATTCTTACCTTGTAATTTTGTTAAACTTGACATGGTCGATTTTGATATTATTCTTGGGATGGATTGGTTGCATGTGTATCATCGTTCATTGATTGTAGAACCCGTAAAGTTAGGTTTCGATTCCCTAATGAGCCTTGAGTGGGAAAGTCATAATGTGGTGGTCAAGTGTAGATTCATTTCTTGTCTTAAATCCCAAAAGTTGATTTATAAGGGTTGCATTTACCATCTTGTGAGGTTTAGAAATATTGAGTCTAAAATCCTTCCTATTGAGTCGGTTCCAGTGGTCAATGAGTTTTTTGATGTCTTTCCTTATGAGCTTCCTGGTGTTTCTCCCAAAAGATAAATATACTTTGGTATATACCTCCTTCCTGATACACAACCCATTTCTATTCCCCCTTACCTTATGACCCCAGTTATGTTGAAGAAGTTAAAGGATCAATTGAAGCATTTGTTGGAGAAGGATTTCATAAGGCCTACCAAGTCACCTTGGAGTGCACCAGTGTTATTTGTAAAGAAAAAGGATGGTTCTCTTAGAATGTGCATTGATTACTGACAACTCAACAGAGTCACTATAAAGAACAAGTACCCTCTACAAAGGATTGATGACCTTTTTGATCAACTACAAGGGGCTAGTCACATTTCTAAGATTGATCATCAGTCCGGATACCACCAAGTGAGAGTGGGGGAGTGTGATATTCCCAGATGACTTTTTGGACTAGGTATGGGCGCTTTGTGTTTGTGGTAATGTCTTTTGGCTTGACTAATGCACCAAAAATATTTATGGATCTCATAAATAGGGTCTTTAAACCCTACCTTGACATGTTTGTGGTTATCTTTATTGATGATATATTGATTTATTGCCAGAGTGAGAAAGAGCATATGAATCACTTGAGGATGGTATTGCAAATCTTGAGGGATGAGAGGTTGTTTGCTAAATACAAAAAGTATGAATTTTGGTTGAAAGAGGTTGCTTTTCTAGGGTATATGGTGTCGGGTGATAGCATTAAGGTGGATCCTAAGAAGATGGAGGTGATAAGAAATTGGCCTAGGCCCTTGACTCTGATGAATATTAGGTGTTTCTTGGTTTGATGGGTTACTACCGAAGGTTTTTGAATTGCTTCTCTTCTATTGCTTCCCCTATAACTACGTTGTACATAAATTTATGTTGAAATTTGTTTGGACTAGCGATTGTTATAAGTGTTTTCAAGAGGTATTAAAGGTTCTTCTATTGGTTCCCTTCGTAGACAAAGTTGATTGGATAGAGGCTTCGCAAATATTTACTTTGTACTTCTATCAATGTTTTGGTGGGTTTTAAATTTTGAAATACAAGCTTATCTACGCTCCTATTTTGCCTTTACCGGATGGGTTCGAAGGTTTTGTGGTTTATTGTGATGCCTCAAGGATTGTTTTGGGGTGTGTTTTGATGCAAAATGGCAAGTTTATAGCATATGCCTCTAGATAACTTAAGGTGCATGAGCGAAATTATCCTACCCATGATCTTGAATTGTCGGTCGTGGTGTTTGCTTTGAAAATTTGGCATCACTATTTGTATAGGGTTTATGTTGGTGTGTTTATCGACCACAAGAGTCTCCAATGTGTGTTCACAACAAAAACATTTTAACTTGAGACAAAGAAGGTGGTTAGTGATTCCTTAAGGATTATGACGTGAGTGTGTATTTTCATCCTGGCAAAGCTAATTTTGTGGCCGATGTTGTAAGTAGAGTGTCTATGGGTAGTCTATCTCATATTGATATTGGTAACAAGGAGGTTGCTAGAGAAGTTCACCGGTTGGCTAGGTTGGGGGTTAGGTTGAATGAAGTTGGAGAATGGTGGTGTAGTAGTGGTTGATGGTTCTAAATCTTCTTTGATTGAGGGAGTCAAGTCAAAATGATACCTTTACCCTACCTTGCTAGAGTTGAAGGCTTTGGTGAAGGATGGTAAAGTGGAGGTTTTCTCCCAAGGGGGAGATTGTGCTTTTAAGTACCAAGGTAGGTTGTGTGTGCCTAATGTTGATGACTTGAGGGAGTTAATTTTGAGGGAGGCCCATAATTCATCCTATTCTATTCACCTTGGTTCCACAAAGATGTATAGAGACTTGAGGGAGGTGTATTGGTGGGTTGGTATGATGAGAGATATTGCCAAGTTTATAGTTGGGTGTCACAATTGTCAATAAGTGAAAGTTGAATATCAAAGGTCGGGTGGCCTAGCCCAAGATACAGAAATTCTTATTTGGAAGTGGGAAGAGATCAACATGGATTTTGTGGTTGGGTTTCCTAAGACTAGGAAACACTTTGATTCTATTTGGGTTATTTTGGATAGAATGACAAAGTTGGCTCGCTTTTTGCCGGTTAGAACAACTTATGGTGTCGAAGATTATGCCAAGTTGTATATTCATGAGTTGGTTAGATTGCATGGGGTACCCTTGTCTATGATTTTAGATTGTGGTGCTTAATTTGCTTTTCATTTTTGGATGTCTTTCGAAAGGTGTCTTGGTGCTAAGGTTAAGTTTAGCACTGCTTTTCATCCTCAAATGGATGGCCAAGCTGAAAGGACTATCCAAACTCTAAAGGATATGATTAGGGCTTGTGTTTTGGAGTTTAAGGGTAGTTGGGATGAACATCTTCCACTTATTGAGTTTTCTTACAATGTATTATGTATTAGGGCTTGTGTTTTGGAGTTTAAGGGTAGTTGGGATGAACATCTTCCACTTATTGAGTTTTCTTACAATAATAGCTATCACTCTAGTATTGGCATGGTTCTCTTTGATGCTTTGTATGGTAGGCATTGTAGATCCCCGGTTGGGTTGTTTGATGTGGGGGAGATGGCTTTGTTAGGCCTTGATTTGGTTATGTATGCTTTGGAGAAGTTGAGGTTGATAAGGGAGAGGTTGAAGATGGCTCAAAGTAGAGAAAAGTCTTACTCCGATGTGAGAAGAAGAGATCTTGAGTTTAATGTTGGTGATTGGGTTTACTTGAAGTTCTCGCCCATGAAGGGTGTGGTCTGGTTTGGGAAGAAAGGGAAAATTGAGCCCAAGGTTTGTGGGTCCTTATAGAATTTTGAGGAGGGTTAGTATGGTTTCTTATGACTTGGTGTTGCTTATGGAGATGAATATGGTTCATTCGGTCTTCCATGTATCTATGTTGAGTAGGTTTGTTGGTGACCCAAGTGTTATAGTTCCCTTAGAGGTTATGGGTGTTGTGGAATATAATTTGACCTATGTGGAGGTCCTGGTGGAGATATTGGATAGTCTAGTGAAGATGTTGAGGAATAAAGATGTAGCATCCGTCAAAGTCTTTTGGAGGAATCAACAATTTTAAAGTGTCATATGGGAAGCTGAGGCGGACATGAAAAAGCGATATCCATATCTCTTCCACTCTACTCAAGCCAAAGGTAATGACTTATGTCTCATTTATGGTTTCAAGTCTTAAGTTTCAGCCCTTATGTCATTTTTGCATGCATTCATGTTCATGGTAACAAGTTTATGGTTATTTTTGACATTTATGTTGGGACTTTTTGAAAATGATGTTTAAGTACATTTGTTGCATTCATGTCGGGCTGAAATCTTCATGATTACTTCTCTTACGCATGTTTCTTTTATATTTGGGGATGAATGTTCCCAAGTGGGAGATATTGTAACACCCCTCATGTGCTTTGGACTGCCTTGTAATCGTAATTTTCATATATCTCAAAATTCGTGTGTGATTTTAAAAATTTGACTTCATATTCTTGATCAGGTGCAAAATTGAGTGGGAAATGGGTATAATCTAGGATTTTTTAAGACCCATAGGAAAAAATAATTTTTGCTAATTTTCAAATTTCCAGTGTTTGTCCCTGCCGAGGCGATGACGTGTTCAGGGTGCGTACTAGTGTCAAGTTGTCCCTGTATGTTTTGTCTGCGTCGTGGACTAGGTTCCGACCAATGTACCCTTTTCCTTTGTTTTCTTATTTCATCCAATGGCATTGTGGTAATAGCCCTATGCTCATCTTAAACGTGAAATCTTTCATACTTAGCCATTTTTCAACTCTATAACTTACAAAACTCTCTCTAAAAGTTCTCTAAGACTTTATCAAATCTCTCATTCAAATTCAAGGATTTCAAGCTTAATTTTGGAACTCAAGAACCCATCTCAAGTTTCATGATCTCCTTCAAGTTCATTTTCATGAAACTCCAAGTTTGAGGTTTGTGGGTGTTCATCCATGGGTCTTTTCACTCATGGAGCCCAACCTTCTCTTTTTATGAAAATTGCATGATTTTAAGTTGTATTACTTATGGGTATCTTTTATTATGAAATATGAACATAAATTATGTTGGTTTTTTTTATCAAGTATTGATTGATTATGCATGAATATCTATTTCAAGCTTATTCGATGAATTGATTTTGTCTATTGAGACTATTGCATGATTTGCGTTATGAAACTATGAACTATTATGAGCTTTTGTGATGGATTTTAAGATACCTTAAATTAGGGTTTTACTATAATTTTGGTTGGTTGATTTGTATTGAGTTTAGTCTTCTTGTTATTGCTGTTGTGTTGCATGATTTTTACAAGGATCATGATGCTTTCATGTATTTGATATAATGGCATTTCAAGCATTTTGCATTTATTGATAAAGTATCTATATGTTTTACAAGTATCAATTTGCTTTCATTTTGAAGTTAAGGTCTTTTGAGCCATTTATCTGAATTCATGGGATGTATGTATGATTATTATTTAGTCTCAAGTTGAGCCCTATTTCAAGATTTTAACCTCTTATGAGCCATTCGTGTCAAAGCAAGGGATCATGTATGATTATCTGTTATTATGTTTGGTTTGCCTTGGCAAGTAGACCATACTTTATCGGGGGATGTCATGTCCGATCACCTGTACCGAGGGGGTGTTATGCCTTAGATTCTAAGTTGTAGCTGCTTGGTCTATATCGGTTGAGGTCCCTTCCCACATCTGTATGGTATATTATACAAGTTAAATATTTTAGAAGCATATTTTATTACAATCATTGATCATGCATTTCATGTTGAGACTATATACCCATTGATTATGATTATGCTTTTTGAATATTATGGCTTATGTCTTGATGCATTGCACCCCATATACTTAGTATATTCTAAGTACTAACACATACTCTATGCCTACATGATATCATCATGTAGGGACCGGAGCTCCTTTTGATTATCTTTCTCCACGTGGCTAGATCAATACTTCAAAGAAAGCTTTCGTAAGTGCTCAATTCCGAGGATTACTCTTGATATATTGAGCCTTATCTTATTATGTTGAACACTTACTATCATAAGGGTGAGCCCGTGAAATGTCTTGGCCCTCGCTTCATTATGAAGTAGAGGAGTTGCTAGATACCAAGATTGTATATGCTTTAAGCATGACTCCTTATGTACCTATGTTTATTAAAGATATCCCTTAGTCCCATTTCCCTTCATAATTATATCACTTGTTTATGTTTATTTTTCATTTATGACCAAGGATGTCTGAATGATCTCCTAAGAGGCTTGTTTGGGGTTCCCTATTCGTTGTGTCACGTCTAGGCCCTAGGTTGGGGTCATGGCAATATTGGTATCAAAGCATTAGGTTGTTAGTGATCCTTCGAAATCCGACACACCATATCAAGTACAATATTATTCATGGTTATGAAGAGAGCCACAACTATTAATGGGAGGCTATGAGGTGTTTTAGGAAATGTTTCACATTTTCATTATCTATGTTGTACTTTAGGTGTAAAGATAATGTTTTGCCCTGACGAATGTTCTTTGCTCTTCTAGATCATGCCACTACCAAGAGAAATACTAAGGAGAGCCCGTATACCCGAGGAGCAATCGGCCCCTCCTGCTCCTCAAGCTTCTCAAGATGGAGGGGTAGCCCAATATAAGTTCTGGTATGCCATCACAATGTTGGCTCATGCTATGACCAATTAAATGAACCAAGGAGACCAAGCTCCTCATGCTCCTACTTCGGCCTCAAGGGTGAGGGATTTCACAAGAATGAACCCTCCAAAGTTTGATAGGTCCAAGGGGGAGGAAGATCTCTAAGAGTTCATCGATGAGGTGTATAAGGTGCTATCTATCATGGGGTAAATTCAGAGCAGTAGGCAGAATCAGTGCCCTAGTAACTTAAAGGTGTGGCCTAAATTTGATTCACTCAATGGAAATTGAAGAGGACAAATGATGATGTTATTCCTTGGGATGAGTTCAAAGCCGTCCCCCTCAATTGGTTCTTACTTATTGAGTTGAGATATGATAAAATGATGGAGTTCAACAAGCTTTGCAAGTGTGCTCCTTATTTGGTAGCTGATCAAAGATCAAGGATGAACATTTTTGTATCGGGAGTGTTAGACTTGGTAAATGAAGAGTGTCTTAACACAATGCTTGTGAGTGATATGGATTTGTCTCGGGTCATGACATATGCCAAACAACTTGAGGGGGAAAAGCTTCGAAAGAGGAAAAGTCGGCTCAAGAACCCATCTCAAGTTTCAAGATTCCCCCAACTCAATTTCAAGAAAATCCAAGTTTGAGGTATGTTGGTCTTCATCCATGGACCCTTTCACCTATGGAGCCTAACCTTCTCTTTTCATGAAAATTGCATGATTTCAAGTTGTATTACATATGGGTATCTTTTATTATGAAATATGAACATAAATTATGTTGGGGTTTTATCAAGAATGGATTTATTATGCATGAATATCTATTTCAAGCTTATTCGATGAATTGATTTTGTCTATTGAGACTATGCATTATTTGAGTTATGAAACTATTAACTATTTTGAGCTTTTGTTATGGATTTCAAGATAACCTAAAAAAGGGTTTTACTATAATATTGGCAGGTTGATTTGGATTGATTTTATTCTTCTTGTTTTACTCTTGAGTTGCATGAGTTTGAACAAGTATCATGCACCCTCCATGTGTTTGATAAAATGACATGACAAGAATTCTCAAGTTATTGATGAACTATTACATGATTTACCAGTCAAGTGATTTCATGATGATTAAGGGCTTTGACATATGTATTGAATTCATGAAAAGTATCTATTATTTTACAAGTATCAAGTTGAGCCCTATTTCAAGATTTTAACCTTGTGAGTTATTCATGTCAAGGCATGCGATCATGTATGATTATTATTACTCTTATGTTCAAGTTAGGCTCACTAGTACAGGTCAAGCACATTTATGAGCTACTCATGTCATGTTATCATGTCTCTTTCAAGTTACTCATATTATTATTAAAGTATTATTATTTCAAGTATTCCGTGGGATTAAACTCAGCACCGATTGAGGCTTAAGATGGGGGCTTGACACAAGGGGTCCTTATATAAAGTCTTTAGTCTCTAAACTATATGCCACCATAGAGTGATATATTTTACCCTTGTTATACTAGTGGTTCCATCTAGTTCATGTTATCATATTTTGTTTGCCTTGGCAAGTAGACCACACTTCGCTGAGGGGTGTCATGCCCGGTCACCTATACTAATAGGGTGTCATCCTTTGGATTCTAAGTTGTAGCTACTTGGTCTATGTTGGTGGAGGTCTCTTCCCACATATATATGGTATATTATGCAAGTTAAATTGTTTACAATAATTTTTTATTACAATCATTGATCATGCATGTCATATTGAGATTATATACCCATTGATTATGATTATGCACTTTGAATATTATGGCTTATGTCTTTGATGCATTGCACCCTGCTACTTAGTACATTCCAAGTACTAACAAATACTCTATACCTACATTATAACACCTAAAGAGGCTAAATTAAATGAAATATGTTCTTTTTATACATATGTTTAAAAAAATCTGTAACATCTATCCATCTCGTAATTCCAATCAACTGATTCATTGAGTAACTCTTAGGTAAACTATTAAACTGATAAGACCTGTATAATCTAACTTCATTCAAAAATGAAACTAGAATTTTTCTAGAATTCAAATAGAAATGATTTTCTAATTTGATCATTTCTTAGATTCTGGTGAATTGTATCGAATCCATTTTTGATTTTAAAGTGAACAGTTACCTTATAAAACTTTTTCTTTTAGGATCAGATAACCTTTTGATCATCCTCCTCCACATGGCTAGGTTGGTACTTTTCACCTTATCCAAACCATTAAAAGAGGTTTGGAGAATATTCCATGGTTGCTTGAAGTTTGTTGCATTTGCAACTTCCTCGAACATCTTTTCATCCAAACTTTGATGGATAAGTGTGAGTGTCTTTTGGTCTTTCTTATTTGTGTAAGCGGTATCATCTTCTCCATCTACACCACTCTCCACAATTTTTCATAATCATAGGCTCAAAGAAAATCCTTCATTCAATGCACCAACTTCCATAATATTTTTTGGTGAGCATCAAAACATGGAATGGAATTTTATTGCAGTTACTTATTTTCTCTCTACATTTTCTTGTCTCTTAAACACACAGCTTTGATACCAATGTTTAAAATTTTGGAGATCAAGATAACAAAAATACTACTCAATACTTATAAGTAGAAGAGAAGTGGAGGAAAGATGATTTTCTATTTAACTTTTGGCTTACCATAAATTGGTTGGATTACATGACTATTTATAGGT
Organism: Solanum virginianum; assembly: GCA_000787875.1. Taxonomy (NCBI): domain Eukaryota; kingdom Viridiplantae; phylum Streptophyta; class Magnoliopsida; order Solanales; family Solanaceae; genus Solanum; species Solanum virginianum. The sequence goes on along the minus strand of DF360305.1, from coordinate 26,712 downwards.
GAATTCATCTATGTATCTAGCCTAGCATACGTGTATCATGATTGATACTTCACATCCTTCAAGTTCATGAATACACCTAACTAAACATAATCTAGACTTCCCCACCAATTCATGTATCTCCCAATACATTAATCTACTAGTTCATGAACTAAATTGAATATGACGTGAAGACACTGAATAATGTGAACAAATTTATTTTTCAACATATCTAAGAGAATAAAACCAAGATACACCCAATCATTTGTCGTATATCCTTGAAGAAATAATTGATCAACTAATGTTTTCTTTATTCTCTTGTATTTTCATTTAATAGTTTATCTTTAAAGATTATATCCAAATAATTAACAATAAATTTTGAATGTGAAACTTAAAAGTACATCAATATATTAAAAATAAACTTTTTTCATCTGAGTTATTTTTAAAGAGAATCAAATACACATTAATAAGGAAACCATCAAAAATTATATTGGATTTATGTAGCTCTTTACTTTGGATACATGCATGGCTTAATCTGTGCTTGCCTCATTTTTTTCTTCATGTTATTCAAAAAGCAAAAAAATGTCAAGAGAGATTATATTTTGTTGCCTAATAGGCAACAAAAATTTAACTAAAAAAAGCTTTTTGATATCCATTTATCCAGTATATTAAAGATCTCCTCAATCATTTCCAATAATAATATGAAAAAGAAAGAGTTCCATTAGTTATAAAATAGAAGAAAAATTCACCAAAAAAATTAATTTAATCTTACAAAATAAAAATAAAAAGGGACATATTTGAAGATACCATGGTATCTCTTAGGAGGATTTATCTGAGAGCTTGAGGAGTACTCTTCACTATTATATTTTATTTAATTGGTAAGTTTTTTAATGTAATTTTGGGAATGAAGTAGAATATGTGATACTTTGTTTTTGGCCAAAACGTATAATTGTTTTTTTCCTTTATCGACATTTCCTATTTTTCCCCCTATTAGTGTGCCATACAAAAAAAAACCTTAAAAAAACTCCTTAAATACTCTTAATTATGAATTGTTTATTCTCTATGCTTAAATTTCCATGACTTTCACCCATCTTAATATAACAACATGCACCTAAATATGCTAATCCATTCATCCTCTTTGATCTTAGAAACTTGAAACGCCCCACATTTTCATAGGAATACCCATAATCATAATTTCCTTATATCTCAAAATGGGGGATATCTAAACATCCCTCCTCATAGCTCGAAAAGACCCTACACTACTTTTTTTTAATATCTCAAATTTCATGAAAATATTTTGCAAATTTAACTTCATATTCTTGTTCAGAGGGCCAAATTGTGTGGGAGAACGAGTACCTACATGGTATACTTTGTCTGTGCCAAGAAAAATAATTTTTGGTGATACTTTACAAAAACAGTAACTGTCCGCGACTAGTCTGCGACGCAAACATGGCACAAATTAGTTTAAAAAAATTGGAAATTGTTATTGTTTTACTCCAGGGAAATTAGGTAATAATCCAATCCCTATAAACATGAAAATCCCTCATTGTTCAGTTGTTTTGAGCCCTAAAAACTCACCAAAAACCTTTCAATTTCCTCTCTAATATTCGTCAAATTCTCCATCCACTTTGAAGGTTTTCAAGAAGTTTGTTGGAGTTAAAGAAAACCAAGTCAATCCCCAAGTCCTCATCAAATTTTCTTTAAGAAGCTCCAAGATTAATGTATGTAGGTTTCAACCATTGGGTCCTTTCACCCATGGTGGCCAATTTTCCTTTTTGGTGAAAATTACATGTTTTCAAGTTTTATTACTTATAGGTGTTACTTATTATGGATTATGATTATAAACTATGTTGGGGTTTTGTGAGATGTTGAATGGAAACACATATCTACCTATTTCAAGCTTATACCATGAAATAGTTTATCTATTGTAGCTATGCATGTTTAGAGCTATGGATTTATGATCTATTGTGTGAATTGATGAAGGATTTTGATGTATCTTTCAAGAATATATTACCTAGGTTTTGTTGGTGGTTTTACATTGATTTTTCTCACATGTTTTCAATATTAAATTGCATGATTTTGAACTAGCATTTCACACCCACCAAGTGTTTGATAAATTGTTCGGTTATGGATTCTTGAGTTATTAAAGATCTAATGTATGGTATATGAGTTATATGACTTTAGGATGATGAACGGAATGTATATATGAGTTTTTTTCATGAAAAGTGTTTATAGTATCATACGTTGACCATGCCTAGTTGAGAAGGAGATACATCAATCACCATTGATGGTAGGGTGTGACAACCATCAACCAATTGAGGGGGTGATACCTCAATCACCATGGATGGTAGGGTGTGAGAACCATCAACCAAATTGAGGAGTTGATACCTCAATCACCATGGATGGTAGGGTGTGACAACCATCAACCAAATTGAGTAGTTGAATCCTCAATCACCATGGATGGTAGGGTGTGACAACCATCATCCGATTGAGGGGTTTATTCCTTAATCACTTTCAAGGGGTCATCTACCTTGGATTCCAAGTACTAAGATTTCTTGGCCTATAAGGATGGTCTCTTCTTACATATGTAATATGTTCTATATAAGCATGTTTTACTTCAAGCATCCTTCATGCCTGCCATATGGCTATTATTTTCATTCAATGCCTAATTATTCATTTTGATTATGTTGCTTACCTCTCGTTGCATTGCATCCTACTTACTTAGTACATTCAAATGTACTAACGCATACTCTATGCCTACATAATGTTACCATGTAGGAACCAGAGCTCCACTTGATAATCTTCCTCCTCTATGTGGCTAGTACTATCTTTGAAGCAACTTAGTGAGTCCTCAACTCCGACGATGATATCTTATGATATAATATTATGCAAAGACTTTTTTTTTGTATACTTATCCTATGAGGGTGAGCCTAGAAATTTATCTTTGCCCTCGTTCAAATCAAAGTTAAAGGTGTTGTTGGACAAGTTATGTAATAATGCTTTGAGCTTGACTCCTCTTGACCTTGAATGCTTTCCTATTATAAAAGACTCCCTCAACTCCTTTACCCCTATTTTATGCTCTCTTGATGTTGATTAATTTTTTCCGCTATCAGGGATGTGTAATGATATACTAAGAGGCTTGTTTGGGGTTCCCCATTCACCGTATCACATCTAGGCTATAGGTTCAGATCATGACGAACTTGGTATAAAAGCACTAGGTTGTTGGTGGTTCTCAAAATCTAATACACTGTATCAATTAGAGTCTTATTTATGGTTGTAAAGCACGCCATAACTATGTGTGAGAGGCTATGAGGTGTTTTAGGAAATGTTTCACTTCTTTATGATCTATGCCTTATAGTAGAGTTAGATCCCCGAAGGCTTATTATTAATTCCTAACCGATGAATTCTAGAATATGTCTTACACTACTTAAGATAGTGATATATCGAATGAGGAGGTTCACAATGCTATATTGGTATTAGCTAAGGCTGTGACAGCTCAACTCAATCGATTGGTAGGTACACTTGAGACTTCAACTGATTAAAGTGAAGAGGGAAAGGCCAAGAGATTTTGAATTGAAGGTAGGCTTCCATATGCTAAGCCTGGGGACATAGTGGAGTGACTCATCCTAGATGTCCAAGGTGTGGGAGAAAATATGATAGCACATGTTTATGGAACATGGGTGCATGCTATGAGTATAATGAGATGGACCACAAGATAGTTGATTGTCCATATTCTCGAAAGTAGAGAATTGGGGTGTCTAAGAGGGCTAGGTATGAGTATGGTTTCCAAAATGCTAAGGGTGAGCATCTCCAACAAGGTCACAAATTTCAAGGCTAAGGGTCCACTAGTGTTCCAAACAAGAGGCTTGCTATTGATGGGATGGTTAACCTGAGGTTCCAAGGTAACAATAGTGGGATGACTAATCCTAAGTGCAATATGTATGGGAAGAACCATGGTGGTCCATGCTTGAGGAAGTCCAATGCTTGATATGGTTGTACAGAGCTGGGCCACCAGATTGTTGATTGTCCATATGCTCAAAAAAGGTGTAAAGGTGGTCGACCTAAAGAACAAGGTGGTCATGTTGATGAAGAGGCTCAAGGAAGGGATGAGGCATCCGATGTTGCTACCAGTATATTGAAATTCCCTTTGACCTTGATGTGTATGTATTGGTAGGTCTGGGTGTCATTATTTCTCTCATTATTCCTTTGTTTGATAGTGGTCTTCATGTGTTTCCCAAATTGATATGTGAACTTGTTGGTGTCTACCCCATTGGTGAGTCTATTGTTGCTAGATAGGTCTATAGAGATTGTTCTGTGGTCATGTTGCATTTAGGTCTTGCCTTGTGGTATTGTTGAATTAGATGTGTTGGACTTTGTTGTCATACTTAGGGTGGATTAATTGCGTGCATATTGTGTCTCCTTTGATTGAAGGGCCCGTAGAGTTAGATTCCAACTCCCTAATGAACCCATCTTTGAGTGGGGGATTGTATAATGGTAGTGAAGGGGTAAGTTCATTTCTTGTTTTAAGGTCCAATTGATCTCTAAAGGTTGAATTTTTCATCTTGTAAGAGTTAGAGGTGTTGAACCTAAGTCATTTCTATTGAGTTGTTGAAACGTCCCCAAAAAATGCCCGAAAATATGCCTCGGAAGTGCTTGAATTCATAATTTCCATATATCTCAAAATTCGTTCATGATATCAAAAATTCAACTTCATATCCTTGATCAAGGGGCAAAATTAAGTGGGGGATAGGTCTAACCCCAATTTTAGAGCGACTGTATCAAAAAATAAAATATTCAAAGTTGCAATTTCCAGTGAGCAGTGCGTGCCCCTAGCGTGACGCGGCTGGGGCATGCCTCAGTGTTACTTTTGCCTATTATTTTATCTTAGTCCAAGGCTTTTGGATCTTGGGCCTAAGACATCCCATAGGTAAAAACACCTATACTTAGTCATATTTCACCTTCATATCATACAAGACATTCCCTAATACTCTCTCAAACACTTAGCCAAATATTTCACCCAAAATCCAAGTGCAAAAACACATTCTGGATCTTAAGGAAATTACTCAATCTTCATGTTCTCATCTCAATCTTCATCGAAGAATTCTCCGAAATTGAGGTATGTGGGTTTCAACCATTGGATCCATTCACCCATGGTGCCCAAGCTTCCATTTCACATAAATTTCATGTTTCTAAGTTGATTTACTTATGGGTCTTACTTACTATAAATTTGGCTATGAACTATATTGGGGTTTCAAAAAAGTGTAACTATTTAGCCATGTTTTAAGCTTTGAATCAATGATCTATCTTGAGATTTGATGAAGGGTTTCAATATGTGTTGCATGAAAAGATTACCAAGTATTGGTGGGTTGATATAATTTAAGTTTTCTTACATGATTTTACTCTTGAATTGGATGGTTTTACACTAGTATTGCACACCCAACAAGTGTTTCATAAAATGTCCAGTTTAGGGTTCTTGAATTATTTATAATCCATTGCATGACCTATGACTTATATTCCTTTATGATGATGAAAGCATGGTATATATATGTGCTCATTTCATGAAAAGTATCCATAGTATTGTGAATTGAGCATAACCAATTGAGGGGTTGATACCTTAATCACCTTGGATGGGGCTGGTATGCCATAAACTAATTAAGGGGTTAATACCTCAATCACCATAGATGAAATGGTGTGACTACCATCAACCAATTGAGAGATTTATACGTCAATCACCTAGGATGTGAGTGGTATGCCATGTACCAATTAAGGGGTTGATACATCAATCACTTTGAATGGGGGGTGGTCATGCCCATCAACCAATTGAGGGGTTGATTCCTCAATCACTACCAAGGGGTGGTCTACCTTAGATTCAAAGTACTATGTCTTCTTGGTTTATGATAATGGTCTTTTCTTACACAGTTACTATGTTGTTATATAAGCATGTTTTACTTTAAGCATTGATCATGCATGCCATGTTACTAATACACTATCTCTTGCTTATGATTATGCATTTTGATTATGCTACCTATCTATTATTGTATTGCATCTAACATACTTAGTACATTCAAATGTACTAATATATATTCTATGCACACATGATGTTACCATGTAGGAATAGGAGCTCTACTTGATCATCCTCATCCTCCCCACGACTAGTACTATCTTCTCAAAGCAAGTTTAGTGAGTCCTCAACTCTGGGGATGATATCTCTTATTCTTATGTTATGTAAAGACTCTCATTATCTAAATGTATGTTTTTGACTATGAAGGTGAGCTCAAAAAGTTATCTTGGGTCCTGCTCCTATCTATGTATTATAGGTTGTGTTTGAACCTTATGATATGTGAAGGCTAGGCTATTGGCTTTTTATTTTCTATGGTATCAAAAATGTCCCTTAGCCCCTTATTCCCTTTTTATTATCTTTTATTGTTGTTTTATTGCTTCTGCGACCAAGGATGTGTAATGATATGCTAAGAGGCTTATTTGGGATCCCTTCGGGTTCCCTATTCATCTTGTCATGTCTAGGCCGTAGGCTTGGGTCATGTCAAACTTGGTAATAGAGCAATAGGTTATAAATGGTCCTCAGCATCCAACTCACCATGTTGATTTAAGTCTTATTAATAGTTGTGTTGTGCACTAATACTATGAGTAAGAGGCTATAAGACATTTTAGGAAATGTTCCCCTTCTGCATGATCTATGTCGTGGTATAGAAGTTAGGTAAGGATTCCCCTCTAACGAATGTTCTTTACAATTTTTAGATCATGCCTAACGATATTTTGTAAATACGTAATTATCTTAAATATATTTACCATTTCTTTATTTTTCTATCGCCTGGAAGGGACAAAAGAAAGATCTTGTTATTTCTTCAACAATTTCTGATCTCTAGTGGACCTATTAGTAGGATTCGAACCCGGATGAAGTTCTAACCATCTATCAGAGAAAAAAAATGAACGGATCTTATAGGATTCCCAAGAAATTCTTCAATTTCTTCCGAAAATAGATAATTAATCATCTGCTACAAGAGGAAGAAGAGCCCGCACACCTGAGGAACACCCGACTCATGGAGAGCTTCGGGATGCTCTCACCTTGCTAGCTTAAGCCATGGCTAATCAAGTCAATCAAGGGGCCTAACCCCCTCATGCTCCCATTCCAACATCTCGGGTGAGGGACTTTATAAGGATGAACCCACTAGAGTTCTATGGGTCTAAAGTGGATGAGGACTGTCAAGAATTAGTTAATGAAGTATACAAAGTGTTGGCTATTATGGGTCTGAGATTGAAAGAGAAGGTGGAGTTGGTGGCTGACCAACTCAAGGGGGTTGCTCAAATTTGGTATACTCAATGCAAAGAGGAGAATGGAATAAACCATATGATTCTTTGAGAGGATTTTAAGGTGGTTTTCGTCAACTAATTCTTCCCTCTTGAGCTTAGGGAGGCAAAAATAATGGATTTCATGAATTTGAAGCAAGGATCTATGAGTGCGAGGGAGTATGTCCTCAAGTTCAACTAACTCTCTAATTCTGTTGCATGCTTGGTTGCCGACCCAAGGTATAGAATGAATAAGTTTGTGATGGGTGTATCTGATTTGGTGAATGTCAAGTGTCGGGCCACTATGTTGATTAGTGAGATGGATTTTCCCCGCTTAATGACCTATGATGAACAATTGGAGGGGGAGAAGTTGAGAAAGGGAAGGGGTAATGAGGCTAAGAGGGCACGTTTTGATGGTAAGTTCCAAAGTCCCATGGGTGGCCAATTTTATCAAGGCTAAAGGTTTTCTTATGCTCCTAATAGAAGGTTTTCGAATGACTATGCAAGAGCCAAAGGTGACAGTTGTGTGGTTCCCACTACTATGTGTCAAAAGTGTGGTAGGGGTTATGGTGGTACATGTTTGAAAGACAACAATGCTTGTTTTTGCTGTGGAGAAGTAAGGTATAAGTTGATTGATTGTCCATGTAATCACAGCAAAGGTAAAGATGTTCCTCCACAAGTTCGGGCTACAAATGCAGTTTCTTTGGGGAGAGGAGGCCAACAAGGTGGTGCACCAAAGCACAATCGGTTTTATGTTCTTTAAGTGAAGAAAGGGGTAGATGAGGTGCCCGATGTCGTCACTGATATGTTAAAAGTCTTTGATTTTGATATATATGCATTGATAGACCTGGGTGCCACTCTTTCTTTTGTTCCTCCTTTTGTTGCCAAAAAGGTTCATGTTGAACCTGAATTGTTGTGTGAGTCTTATGAGGTGTCTTGTCCTATTGGTGCATCTATTGTTGCTAGAACGGTCTATAGAAATTTTCCCCTTTTCATCTTGTATAAAATATTGCCTTGTGATCTTGTTGAGTTTGATATGGTTGATTTTGATGTCCTTTTTGGGATGGATTGGTTGCATGTATATTATGCCTCTATTGATTGTAGAACCCGTAGGGTTAAATTCAAATTCCCAAATGAACCTATCCTTGAGTAGGAGAGTCATGTTGTGGTGGTCAAGTATAGGTTTATCATTTGCATTAAAGTCCAAAGGTTGATCTCTAAGTGGTGTCTCTATCATCTTGTGAGGGTTAGGGATGTTAAGTCTAATGTCCTTGCAGAACCGGTGGATAATGAATTCCTAGATATCTTCCCAAATGACCTTCTTAGTGTTACTCCCAAAAGGGAAATAGATTTCTGCATAGATCTCCTTCCCGACACTCAACCATTTTTAATTCCTCCTTACCATATGGCCTCGGCGAAGTTGAAGGAGAAAATAAAATATTTGTTGGAGAAGGGTTTTGTTAGGCCTAGTTAATCACCTTGGGGTGCACCGGTGTTGTTTGTGAAGAAGAAGGATAGTTCTCTTAGAATGTGCATTGACTACTGACAACTTAATATAGTCACCATAAAGAATAAGTACCCTCTACCGAGGATTGATGATGTATTTGACCAACTTAAAGGGGCTAGTCACTTCTCTAAGATTGATCATCGGTCCGAGTATTATCAAGTGAAAGTGAGGGAGTTTGACATTCCAAAGACGGCCTTCCGGACTAGATATGGGCGCTATGGATTTGTGGTTATGTCTTTTGGGTTAACCAATGCATCGACTATCTTCATCAATCTTATAATAGGGTTTCAAACCTTACCTTGATTTTTTTGTGGTGATATTTATTGATGATATCTTGATCTATTCTCATAGTGAGGTGCATGTGGGTCATTTGAGGGTGGTGCTTAAAAAATTGAGGGAAGAGAAGTTGTACGCTATGTATGAGAACTGTGAATTTTTGTTGAAAGAGGTTGCCTTTCTAGGTCATGTGGTGTCAGGAGATGGTATTAAGTTGTATCCTAAGAAAATAGAGGTGATTAGAAATTGGCCTAGACCTTGACCCCGTCAGATCTTAGAAGCTTCTTGGGCTTAGTAAGTTACTATCGGAGGTTTGTGAATGGGTTCTCTTCTATATCTTCTCCTATGACTAAGTTTACTCAAAAGAAGGATAAATTTGTATGGACCGATGAGTGTGAAAAAAGTTTCCAAACTTTAAAGGATAAGCTTATCTCTGCTCCTGTCTTGTCTCTACCAGAAGGGTTGAAAGGGTTTGTTGTGTATTGTGATGCCTCCCGAATTGGTTTGGGTTGTGTTTTGATGCAAAATGGTAAGGTGATAGCCTATGCTTCTAGACAACTCAACGTGCATGAAAAGAATTATCCTACTCATGATCTTGAGTTGGCCACCGTGGTATTTGCTTTAAAAATTTAGCGTCATTATTTGTATGGAGTGCATATTGATGTGTTTACCGATCATATAAGCCTCCAATTTATGTTCACTCAAAAAGATCTGAACTTGAGGCAACGAAGCTGCTTAGAACTTCTTAAGGATATGAGTGTGCATTATCACCCTGGTAAGGCTAATGTTGTGGCCGATGCTTTGAGTACGGTGTCTATGGGTATCGTAGCTTATATAGATAGCGGGGGCAAAGAGATGGCTAGAGAGGTTCATCAATTTGCTAGATTAGGGGTTAGGTTGGAAGAGGTCAATATAGTATTATGGTTGTTAATGGTTCAAAATCTTCCTTAGTTGATGAGGTAAAAGCAAAGCAAGATCTTGACCCCTCCATGTTAGAATTAAAGGCCTTGGTGAGAGAGGTCAAGGAGGAGGTTTTATCCCAAGGGGAAGATAGTGCCCTTAGGTACCAAAGTAGATTATGTGTGCCTAGTGTTAATGGCTTGAAAGAGAAGATTCTTGATGAGTCTCCTAATTTTTCGTATTCTAATCACCCTGGTTCTACCAAGATGGATAGGGATTTGAGAAATGTATTTTGGAGGGGAGGTATGAAGAAATACATTGCCAAATTTATATCAAGTTGTCATAGTTGCCAACAAGTCAAAGCCGAGCATCATAGGCCGGATGGCCTAACCCAAGATATAGACATTCCTACTTGGATGTGTGAGGAAATTATGATGGATTTTGTGGTTGGGTTGCCTAAGACTAGAAAGGGTTTTGATTATGTTTGGGTTGTGGTTGATAGGATGACAAGGTCTGCTCATTTTTTACCAGTTAAGACTACTTATGGGGACGAAGATAATGCTAAATTGTACATTCATGAGTTGGTTAGATTGCATGGAGTGCCCTTGTCTATCATATCAGATCGTGGTGCTCAATTCACTTCACACTTTTGGAGGTCCTTCCAAAGTGGTCTTAGTACCAAGGTTAAGCTTAGTACGACCTTTCACCCTCAAACGGATGGCCACGCCGAAAAAACTATCCAAACTCATGAGAATATTCTTAGAGCTTGTGTATTAGAGTTTAAGGGTAGTTGGGATGACCATCTTCCATTGATTGAGTTTTCTTACTATAATAGATATCATTCTAGCATTGGTATAGCTCCTTTTGAGGTCCTCTATGGTAGACATTGTAGGTCCCAGGTTGGATGGTTTGAGGTAGGGGAAATGGCTTTGTTGGGTCCAGATCTTGTCATGGAGGCTATGGATAAGGTAAGGTTGATTAGAAAAAGGTTAAAAACATCCCAAAGTCATCAAAAGTCCTATGTCGATGTGATGAGAATGGATCTTGAATTCAAAGTTGCTGATTACGTTTATTTGAAGATCTCACCCATGAAGGGTGTGGTCCAGTTTGGCAAAAAGGGTAAGTTGATTCCAAGATTTATTCATCCTTATAAGGTGTTTAGGAAGATTGGTAAGGTGGCCTATGAGTTGGAGTTGCAATGTGATGGGCCCTGGTTCATTTGGTATTTCATGTGTCTATGTTGGGGAGATGTGTGGGTAACTCAAATGTTATTGTCCCATTGGAGGTTGTGGGAGTTGTTGAAGACAACTTGACTTTTGAAGAGGTACCAGTAGAGATCTTTGATAGACAAGGGAAGAGGTTGAGGAACACTGATGTGGCTTCCGTTATGGTCCGTTAGAGGAATCAACAAGTCGAAAGTGCTACATTGGATGCCGAAGCGGACATGCAAAAGAGATATCCCTATCTCTTCCATTCTACTCAAGTCTAAGGTACTAATTCTATTTCCTTTACGTGATTTCAAGTCTTATGTATCATCCCATATGTCATTTGCATGCATTCATGTTTATGTTGACAAGTTCATGGTTATTTTGACACTTACGATGAGATTTTTAAAAATGTTGTTTAAGTGCATTATTGCATTCTTGTTGGGGTTGATCTCTTCATGAGTATCCTTCTTATGTATATTTCTTTGACATTCGAGGATGAATGATCCCAAGGGGTAGATATTGAAACGACCCCAAAAATTGCTTGAAAATATGCCACGGAAGTGCCTAAATTCATAATTTCCATATACCTCAAAATCTGTGCATGGTATAAAAAATTTGACTTCATATTCTTGATCAAACGATAGAATTGAGTGGGAGATGGGTCTAACCCCAATTTTAGAGAGACCATATCAAAAAAATAAATTTTCAAATTTACAATTTCTAGTGAGCAGTACGCGCCCCTAGCGCGATGCGGCTGGGGCGCACCTCAGTGTTATATTTTCCTAGTTATTTTATCTTGGTCCAAGGCTTTTCTCCTCCCATATGTAAAACACCTATACTTAGCGATATTTCACCTTCATATCATACAAGACATTCTTCACTACTCTCTCAAACACTTAAACAAATATTTCACCCAAACTCCACGTGCCAAAACTTATTTCAGATCTTAAGAAAATCACTCAAGCTTGCTAGATTAGGGGTTAGGTTGGAAGAGGTCAATATAGTATTATGGTTGTTAATGGTTCAAAATCTTCCTTAGTTGATGAGGTAAAAGCAAAGCAAGATATCCTCCAAAGTTAAGCTATGTGGGTTTCCGCCATTGGGTCCTTCCCCCATGGTGCTGATGCATCTATTTCACATAAATTTCATATTTCTAAGTTGATTTACTTATGGGTCTTACTTACTATGAATTCGACTAGGAACTATGTTGGGGTTTCATAAAAGTATGACTGTATAAGCTTGTTTTGAGCTTTGAAACAATGATATATTTTGAGCTTTGATGAAGGTTTTTTCAATGTATGTTGCACAAATGTATTACCAAGTATTGTGGGTTGATTTACTTTAATTTTTCTTGCATGATTTTACTCTTGAATTGCATGATTTTACACTAGCATTGCACAACCACCAACTGTTTGATAAAATGTCTTATTTAGGGTTCTTGAACTATTGGTGATCCATTGCATGACCTATGACTTGTATGACTTTTTTATTATGATAGGATGGTATATATGTGTTTATTTCATGAAAAGTATCCATAGTATTGTGAGTTGACCATAAAGAATTGAGGGGTTGATACCTTAATCACCTCGGATAGGGGTGGTATGCCATCAACGAATTGAGGGGTTGATACCTCAATCACCATGGATGGTAGGGTGTGACAACCATCAACCAATGGAGGAGTTGATACCTAAATCACCTCGGATAGGGGTGGTATGCCATCAACGAATTGAGGGGTTGATACCTCAATCACCATGGATGGTAGGGTGTGACAACCATCAACCAATGGAGGAGTTGATACCTAAATCACCTCGGATAGGGATGGTATGCCATCAACCAATTGAGGGGTTGATACCTCAATAACTTTAGATGAGGGGTGGTCATGCCTATCAACCAATTGAAAGGTTGATTGGTCAATCACTACCAAGGGGTGTTCTACCTTCAATTCCAAGGTGATTTGTGATGATGGTTTTTTCTTACACATGTACTATGTTGTTATATAAGCATGTTTTACTTCAAGCATTGAACATGCATGTCATGTTGCTAATATACTATCTTTTGCCTATGACTATGCATTTTCATTATGTTGCCTATCTATTGTTTAATTGCATCCTACATACTTAGTACATTCAAACGTACTTACACATACTGTATGCTTATATGATGTTACCATGTAGGAACTGGAGCTCCACTTGATCATCCTTGTCATCCCTGTGGCTAGTATTATCTTCTCAAAGCAAGTTTGGTGAGTCCTCAACTCCGGGGATGATATCTCTTATTCTTACGCTATGTAAAGACTTTCATTATCTAATTGTATGCTTTTAACTATGAGGGTGATCCCGAAAAGTTATCTTGGCCTCCGCTCCTATTTATGTATTTTCTCACTATCAAAATGTATACTTTTGGCTATGAGGGTGAGCCCCAAAAGTTTTCCTGGCCCCCGTTCCTATCTATGTATTAGAGGTGTTGTTGGAACCTTATGATATGTTAAGGCTATGCTATTGGGTTATTATGTTTCTATGGTATCAAGAATGCCCCTTAGCCCCGTATTCCCTTTTTACTATCTCTAATTATTATTTTATTGCTTTTGTAACCAAGAATGTGTAATGATATGCTAAGTGGCTTGTTTGGGTCCCTTCGGGTTCCCAATTCACTACGTCATCTCTAGGCCCTAAGCATGGGCTTAGCGGGTTATTACCGGTGGTTTGTGAATGAGTTCTCTTCTATTAATTCTCCTATGACTAAGTTGACCCAAAGAAGGCTAATGTTTTGTGGAATGATGAATGTGAAGAGAGTTTTCCACAACTTGGAAAGATGAGCTTGTCTTCTCTCCTATCATGTCTCTACCAGAAGGGTTAGAAGGGTTTGTTGGGCATTATGATGCCTCAAGAACCGATATGGGTTATGTTTTGATGCAAAATGCTAGAGTGATAGCCTATGCTTCTACACAACTTAAGGTGCATGAAAACATTATCCAACACATGATCTTGAATTGGTCGCCGTGATTTTTACCTTCAAAATTTGGCGTCATTATTTGTATGAGGTGCATGTTGATGTGGTTACTGATCATAAGAGTCTCTAGTATATGTTTACAAAAGAAGATCTCAACTTGAGACAAAGAAGGTGGTTAGAGCTCAAGGATTATGACATGAGTGTGCATTATCATCTCGATAAGGCTAATGTTGTGGCCGATGTAGTAAGGGTGTCTATGGGTAGCCTAGCTCAAGTTGTTGATGGTGGCAAGAAGGTGGCTAGAGAGGTTCATCGGTTGGCTAGATTGGGGATTAGGTTGGAAGAGGTTGATAGTGGTGGTGTAGTGGTAGTTGGTGGTTCTAAATCTTCATTAGTTGAGAAGGTAAAGGCAAGGAAAGATCTTGACCCCGCCTTGATATAGTTGAAGGCCTTGGTAAGAGATGGTAAAGTAGAGGTTTTCTCCCAAGGGGGAGATGGTGGCTTTTGAACCAACATGGACTACTTATGTTTATGGAAAACAATTGCGTTAAGGATTGTAGGTCCTTATAAGGGTTAGCGGAGAAATTGGTAAGATTGCATAAGGATTGGAGTTGCATATGGATATGAATATGGGTCTATCGATTTTACATGTGTATATAATGAGGTGGTGTGGTGACCCAAGTGCTATGGTAACTTTAAAGGTTGTGGATGTGATGAGGGATGATTTGACTTACGAGGAGGTTCCGGTAGAAATCTTGGATAGACAAGTGACAAGGTTGAGAGGCAAGGATGTAACTTCCATCAAGGTTCTTTGGAGGATTTGACAAGATGGAAGAGTCACTAGAGAAGCTAAAGCGGTCGTAAAGGAGTAATATTCATACCTTTTCCTCTCTATTCGAGCCTAAGATAACAACTAAGTCCTTCATGTGATTCAAACTCTTAAGTTTCAGCCCTCATGTTATTTGCATACATTCATGTTTATATTAACAAGTTCATGGTGATATTGATACTTATGTTGAGATTTTTTTTTGAAATGATGTTTAAGTACAACGTTGCATTCTTGTATGAGCTGAAATCATCTTGATTACTTCTCGTATATACTTTTCTTTGAAATTCAGGGACAAATGTTCCCAAGGGGGAGATATTGAAATGCCCCACATTTTCATATGAATGCCCCATAATCGTAATTTTCTTATATCTCAAAATTGGGGATATTTGAACACCCCTCTTTGTAGCTCGAAAAGACCCTATGGTGCATTTTTTTAATATATCAAAATCCATGCAGAATTTTTAAAATGACCCCAAAAAGTGCCCAAACATGTGCCTTGAAAATGCCTTGAATTGTAATTTTCATATATCTCAATATCCGTGCGTGATATAAAAAATCTGACTTCATATTCTTGTTCAGGGGGTTATTTTGAGTGGAAAATGGGTCTAACCCCGATTTAAGAGCAAACGATTAGCAATTTTAATTTTTCTAATTTTTCATATCTAGTATCTATCTGGGATAGCACTGCGGTGCGCCTTCATCATGGACATGTGTAAATTCATCCTCCACGATAGATCCGCGTTGCCGACTAGACGTGGACCTGTGTAAATTCTGCCCAGTTATTTTTCTTGCGGTCCAAGGCTTTTAAGTTCTGGGCTTAAGTGTTCCCAAACATGAAAATTCCTATACTTAACAATTTTTCATCCTCATATCATTCTAAACATTCCCCAACACTCATTCAATCACTTAGCCAATATTTTACTCTTAGACTCAAGTCTCAAAACCCTCTTCGGATCTAAGGATTTCCTCTCAAGCTTCAAGTCTTGATCTCTAGTCTTCATGAAGTTTATCTCCAAAGCTGAGGTATGTGTGTTTCTTTCATGTGTTCCTTTCATCCATCATACCCAAACCTCTTTTTACTTAAAATTGCATGATTTCAAGTTGATTTATCATGGGTCTTACTTATTAAGAAATTCACTACACACTTTATCGAGGTTCATGAATTTGTGACTATTTCACCATGTTCTGGGCTATGAACCTAAGTTCTATTGTATCATTTGATAAAGGGTTTTGACATATTTTGCTTTAAGGTGTTACTAAGTATCTACGCAAGGTCTTATATTGAATTTACTAGCATTATTTTACTCTTCAATTGTATGATTTTATATTAGCACTACACACCCTCTAAGTGTTTGATAAAATGTCCGGTTATGGCTTATTGAGGAGTTGAGGGCTAAAGCCTTGTTTTATGATTTGAATGACTATATGATGATAGAATGATGATGAAATGCATGTATGTCTATGATGACGATATGATGATGAAATGATGATACAATGATGATGAAATACATGTATGTCTATAATGACGATATGATGATGAAATGATGATAAAATGATGATGAAATCCATGTATGTTTATGGTGGTTATATGATGATGAAATGAGAATGAAATGATGATGTATAGATGGATATGATGAGTAGATGATGATGAGATGGATCAATGTATAAATGATATTATTCTATATATTGTTGGCTTGTGACCATGCCCTACTTGGGGGTTGCATGCCAGGTAACCATGTCAAGGGGTTTGTACCTTGATAGCCTATTGGGGGGTTTGTACTCCGGTCACCACAGGTGGTGGGGTGCGACAATCTATCAACCTTGTTGGGGGTTTGTACCCATCAACCTGTTTGGGGGTTTGTACTCTGGTCACCATGGGTAGTAGGGTGCGACTATCCATCAACCACGTTGGGGGTTTGTACCCGTCAACCTTATTTGGGAGTTTGTACTCCATCAACCATGTTGTAGGTTTGTACCCATCAACCCATTGGGGAGTTCATACCTAAACAACCTCATAGAGGGATTCATACCTTATGCGCCTCACCAAGCAAGTGATAGGCCTTGGATTGTACTAAGAAATGATCACCCCCTCCACATATGTTATGTTCTATGAGAGTATGATTTAACCCAAGCATTTTTTATTCTTGTCATATTGCCATATGCTCATCTATTGTCTAATTAAGCAGTTCGATTATGATGCCTATCTATTATTGCATTGCATCCTATATACTTAGTACATTCAAATGTACTAACGTATACTCTATTCCTACATGATGTTACCATGTAGGAACCAGTGTACTGCCTGATCATCCTCCTCCACGTAGCTAGTACGACTTCTATCAAGCTTGTTGGTGAGTCCTCCATTCCAGAGACGTTACTTATGATCTTTTGTTATGTATTAAGACTTTCTCTCTTGACTTATGTATTGACTATGAGGGTGAGCCCAGTTGCTTTGTCTTGGCCCTGCTCTTATCTATATATTAGAGGTGTTGTTTGGCATATTATGTATCTATACTTTGAGCTTTGACTCTATAGACTCTTGGTATTTATGATATGGAAGTTTACCCTTAGTCCCAATTTCCCTTCTTTACATTTATCTCTTATTGTCATTCTAATTGCTTCCGTAACCAAGGATGTGTTATGATATGCTATAAGGCTTGTTTGGGGTTCCTTTGCGTTCTCCATTCGCTGGTCATGTCTAGGCCCTTGGCTTGGGACGTGACAAAAATGGTATCAGAGCACTAGGTTGTTAGATCCTCAGAATCTAACACACCGTATTGATTAGAGTCTTATTCATGGTTGTGTTGTGCACCACAACTATGTTTCCCTTCTCCATGTTCTAAGTCGTGATATAGAGTTAAGGTAAGGTTTTCCCCATAATGATTGTTCCTTGATATGCTAGATCATGCCTAATACGAGGGAAACACGAGCCCGTACGCCCGAGGAGCAACCAGCCAATAGAGAACTTAGGGATGCTCTCACCTCGCTTGCATAAGTGGTAGCTAACAAAGCCAACCAAGGGTCCCAAGCCCCTCATGCTCCTACACCGGCTTCTCAAGTGAGAGACTTCATAAGAATGAATCCCCTGGAATACTATTGGTCAAAGGTAGATGAGGATCCTCAAGAGTTCATTGATAAGGTCTACAAGATGTTTGGCTATTATGGGTGTGAGACTAGAAGAAAAAGTGGAGTTGGCAGCCTACCAACTAAAAGGGGTAGTGTAAATATGGTACAACCAATGAAAAGAATAGAAGGGAGTTGATTATGTGGTACTTTGGGAAGAGTTCAAAGTGGCTTTACTATATCAGTTTTTCCCACTTGAGCTTAGGGAAGCTAAATTGGAGGAATTTATGAATTTGAGACAACTGTCAGTGAGTGTGAGGGAATATATCTTCAAGTTCAACCAACATTCAAAGTTTGCTCCTTACTTGGTTACCAATCCAATGTAAAGAATGAACAAATTTGTGATGGGGGTGGCCGATTTAGTAAGTGAAGAATGTCGGTCCGCTATGTTAAGCGATGATATGGACTTGTCCTATTTGATGACCTATGCAAAAAAAATGGAAGAAGAGAAATTGAGGAAGACGAGGAGTCGTGAGGCCAAAAGGGCCCGTTTTAAGGGTAAGTTCCAAAAGGGTGGCCTGTTCCATAAAGGCCAAGGGTATACTCATGCATTTCAAAGGAGGGTTGCCAATGACATTCCAAAACCACAAGGTGTTGTGGTTGTGGTTCCTAATGAGGTGTGTCTTAGGTGTGGAAGGGGTCATAAAGGCCCATGATTGAGAGATACTAATGTAGGGAGGTGGGTCACAAAAAAAGTGGATTGTCCTCGAAATCGCAACAAGGGAAAAGAGTTTCATCCATAAAGTGCTAATGCGATTCGTTTGAGGAGAGGTGGCCGACACGATAGTTCCCCAAGGAACAACCAGTTCTATGCTTTTCATGGGAGGCAAGGGGTTGATGAAGTTCTTGATGTTGTTACCGGTATGCTTTAATGTGCATGGACTGATTGATCCGGGGCCACTCTTTCTTTTGTTACCCCTTTTGTTGCCAAAAGGTCCTATGTTGACCCCGAGTTGTTGCATGAGTAATACAGGGTGTCTAATCCTATTGGTGCATCTATTGCTGCTAGAAACATTTATAGAAGTTATCCTATTTGTATCTTGCATAAAATCTCGCCTTATGATCTTGTTGAGATAGACATAGTTGATTTTGATACTATTCTTGGGATGGATTTGTTACACGCATACTATGCTTCGACTAATTGTAGAATCCGTAGGGTCAAATTCCAATTTCCAAAGGAACCCATCCTTGAGTGGGAAAGTCAAGATGTGGTGGTCAAGGGTAGATTCATATCTTGCATTAAAGGCCGCAAGTTGATCTCTAAGGGGTGTCTTTAGCATCTTGTGAGGTTAGGGATGTGGAGTCTAAAGTCTTTCCCATAGAGTCGGTCCCAATTGTAAATGAGTTTCTTGATGTCTTCCCAAATGACCTTCCCAATGTTCCTTCCGAAAGAGAAATAGACTTTGGCATAGACCTCCTCCCCGATACTCAATCCATGTCCATTCCCCCTTATCGTATGGCCTTGGTGGAGTTGAAGGAACAATTGAGAGACTTTTAGGAGAAGGTATTTATTCATCACGACCCAAAATAGGGCCTAGACTTGACACGACGAATAGGGAGCCCGAAGGTTCCCTAAACAAACCTCTTAACTTATCATCACACATCATTGGTCGTGGGAGCATGTAAATTACATAAAAGAGTAGATATAGGGGCAATGTTACTAAGGGGAAAGCTTGCATAACATCATAATCAAGAGATAGAAGAGTCTAGGCTCATATCATAGATACATAGCATGTCCAACAACACCTCTACTACATAGATAAGAATGGGGGCTAAGACAATGCAACCGGGCTCGCCCTTATAGTCAAAATTGCAATAAAAAAGAGTGTTTCAATATAGAATAATAGAAACATAGCCCAACATCCCCGGAATAGAGGACTCACAAACTAGCTTTAATGATACTGAACTATCCACATGTAGGAGGATGATCAATTTGGGCTCTGGTTCCTACATGGCGAAATCATGTAGGCAAGATTACGCATTAGTACGTTTGAATTTACTAAGTATGTAGGATGCAAAGCAACAAGTGATAGACATCATAATCAAAATGCATAATAATAGGTAAAAGAAATCATATAACAATATGGCATGCATGATTAATGCTTAAGTAAAACATGTTTATATAGGATATGATATGTGTAGAGGAGACCAAGCTAGATTTCCAAAGAACAAACCCCTTATCAATTATAGTGATGATAGCACCCATCATCCTAGTGTGTGAGGTACGAACCCCTCATCAAGGTTAGTGATTATAGCACCCATCACCATAGTGTGTAAGGTACAAACCCCTCATTAAGGTTAGTGATGATAGCACCCATTACCTTAGTGGTTGAGACATTAACCCCTCAACTAGGTTACCTAGAACGAGCAGTATATTCTATACATAAGATCATTTCATCATCATATAGTTAATCATATCATATCTTATGCTTTGGACCTTGAACTCCTCAAGAAACCACATCCGGACATTTTATCAAACACTTGATGGGTGTGTAATGGGGTACAAAATTATGCAATTTAGAGATGAAATCATGCAAGAATATCCATTGTAAAATAATAAACCAACACCTTGCAACACCCTCAAGCAATATACATCAAAACCCTTCATCAAATCTTGCAATAGTTCAATGATTTGTAGCTAAAAAAAAAAAGCAAAATAGTCACAATTTCATATAGCTTTAACATAGTGCGAAGTGAATTTCATAATAAGCAAGACCCATTTGTAATTCAACTTTAAATCATGCAATTTTAGTAAAAAGAGGCTTGGGGTATCATGGGTTAAAGTAACCCATGAAAGAAACTCACATACCTTAGGTCTAGAGTTGCTTGGATTTGAGATTGGGAAGAATGGAGGCTTGGAAATGATTTTGGAATCCAATCTTGTTCTTGGGTTTTCCTTGAAATTGAATTAGGGCTTGATGGAGGCTCTTGAGAGGATTTGGGAGTGTGACTGAGATGAGAGTCTTAAATTGGGTCCTTAGGAATAAGGTTTTGGTCTTTTAGGAAGGTTAAGATAGCTTAGGAAGTCAAAAAGGGTCATTAGAATAATTAGCATTTATGAAAATGTCGTTAGTGAATGGATGGAAAAATTGGCAAAGTGATGCCCAATGGAAGGTCCCACGGGTTGTTTGGAGTGGCCGTGACAAGGTACTTGGTCTAAAAAGTTAGTGAATGGATGGAAAAAATGATAAAGCCTGGCCTCACTGGAGGCTTGAATGGTCTTGTGGCCCTCCACGGGTCCTGTGGAGTGCCCGTGAGATAAGACTTAGCCTCAAAATTGCAATTAGAACACTTGAGAAAAAGTTAGTGTCGACATCACTTTGACGAAACACTTCAAGGGCCGTGTGGTGCTTCACGGTCCATTTAGTGGTTTGTTGCACCACATTTGGGCAATCAAATATGCTCAGGCCACTTCACACCCTAGACCCACGAGCCATCAGCCCTTACACGACAATTCAAGGGTGTCTGTGCCACCTCCCTTAGCCAAAATCTCCCCTCATGCCAACCATGCCCCTCTTGCACACCCCCACGACCC
This sequence comes from Solanum virginianum, assembly GCA_000787875.1. NCBI lineage: Eukaryota > Viridiplantae > Streptophyta > Magnoliopsida > Solanales > Solanaceae > Solanum > Solanum virginianum. The sequence continues at coordinate 5,104 of DF360305.1, read as the reverse complement.
TCCACACGGTCAGTGGCTAGCCATACAACATGTGCCACTGGCTGTGTCACATTATTTAGGCCAAAAGTTCCCTTTTCCAGCCCCTAGCCATCCAAATGGCCCATCACACACCTCACAGGTCGTCAAGCTGCCCGTTTGACACCACTGCACCAAAGGGTCTCATGAAAATGATCAAAAATCCTTCATACGAAATCGGAATGAGGTGAAACCAAGTATATTGTGAAGCTAACTCAAAGGGATTACGATTGCATAGGCCAAAAATATCCAGCCCTAATACATCCAAACGTCCCATCCAAGCAAACACGACGAATAGGGAGCCCGAAGGTTCCCTAAACAAACCTCTTAACTTATCATCACACATCATTGGTCGTGGGAGCATGTAAATTACATAAAAGAGTAGATATAGGGGCAATGTTACTAAGGGGAAAGCTTGCATAACATCATTGAAATAAAGTGAGTTGGAAAACTAACTCAAAGTGATTTCATTTGAGTTGTCATGAGCTGCCCAGTTCTAAGTGTGCTAAAAGTTATGCTCATTTAAATTTGACACTTGCATAAACTATCACCCAAAACACAACTCTTAGGGCAATCTTGAGCTCATCTAGGTACTAAGAGTCTACTATGAACCTAATAAACACCCAACCTAACAAAATAAGGCTTGAAATATGGATACATAATAGCATAGAGGTATAGGGTATCACATTATTAGACTTAGCCAATCACCTTGGGGTGCTCCGGTGTTGTTTGTCAAAAAGAAAGAGAGATCCCTTAGGATGTATATTGACTACCGGCAACTCAATAGGATCACCATCAAGAATAGGTATTCTAAGGATTGATGATTTTTTCAACTAATTGCAAGAGGCTATCTATTTCTCTAAGATTGATCTTTGGTCTGGGTATCATCAAGTGAAAGTGAGAAAGTGTGATATTCCCAAGATAGCCTTCCAGACCACATTTGGGCATTATGAATTTTTGTTGATGTCTTTTGGGTTGACCAATGCACCAGATATCTTTATGGACCTAACAAATAGGGTTTCTAAACCATACCTTTATTCGTTTGTTGTGGTGTTCATTGATGATATTTTAATTTATTTGCATGGTGAGGAAGAGCATAGGGCTCTTTTGAGGGTTTTGTTGCATAGATTGAGGGAAGAGAAACTATATGCTAAATATGAAAAGTGTGAATTTTTGTTGAAAGAGGTTGCTTTCCTAGGGCATATAGTGTCGGGGGTAGTATAAAAGTGGTTCCTAAAAAGAGCAATATGATTAGAAATTGGCCTAGAACATTGACCCCATCAGATATTAGTAGTTTCTTGGGCTTAGTGGGATACTATCGGAGGTTCATGAATGGGTTCTCTTCTATTGCTTTCCCTATGACAAAATTGACTCAAAAGAAGGTTAACTTTGTATAAATGATGAATGTGAGAGGAGCTCCCAACCTTGAAAGAAAAGCTCATGTTCGATCCTATATTTTCACTTCTGAATAGGCTTGAGGGATTTATTTTGTATTGTGATGCTTCTCGAGTTGGTTTGGGTTATGGGTTGATGCAAAATATTAAGGTCATAGCCTATGCATCTAGACAACTCAAAGTGCATGAAAGGAACTACCCTACCCATGATCTTGAGCTAGCCACTATTGTGTTTGCATTAACGATTTGGCATCATCACTTGTATAGGGTGCATATTAATGTGTTCACAGATCATAAGAGCCTCCAATATGTCTTCACTCAAATATATCTCAACTTGAGCCAGACGAGATGTTTAGAACTTCTTAAGGACTAAGATATAAGTGTGCATTACCATCTTGGTAAGGCATATGTGGTGGCGCATGCTTTGAGTAGGGTGTTTATGGGTACCTAGTTCATGTTGATAGTGGTGATAAGGAGATGGCTAGGGAGGTGTATCAATTGGCTAGATTCGGAGTTAGGTTGGTAATGGGGGTATTGTTATTGTCGATGGTTCTAGGTCTTCCTTAGTTGAGGAGGTGAAGGAAATCAAGATCTTGATTCCTCCTTGTTAGAATTTAAGGCCTTGGTAAGGGAGGGCAAGGTGGAGGTTTTTTCTCCCAGGGGAAGATGGTGTCCTTAGGTATCAAGGTAGGTTTTGTTTGCCTTGTGTTGATAGTTTGACAGAGAGAATCCTTGATGTGGCCCATAACTCTTCTTATTCTATCCACCCCATTTCTACTAAAATGTATAGGTGCCACTGGCTGTGTCACATTATTTAATCCTTGATGTGGCCCATAACTCTTCTTATTCTATCCACCCCATTTCTACTAAAATGTATAGGAACTTGAGAGATGTGTATTGGTGGAGAGGCATGAAGAGGGGCATTACCAAATTCGTTTCCGATTGTCATAGTTGTCAATAAGTCAAAGCCGAACATCAAAGACCGGGTGGCCTACCCCAAGACATTGAGGTATCTACTTAGATATGGGAAGAGATAAATATGTATTTTTTGGTTGGGTTGCCCAAGACTAGAAAGGGTTTTGATTCCATTTGGGTTGTGGTTGATAGGATGAAAAAATTAGCTCACTTTCTACTGGTTAAAACCACATATGGGGCTAAAGATTATGGAACGTTGTTTATTCATGACTTGGTAAGGTTGTATGGTGTTTCTTTGTCTACCATATCAGATTGTGGGGCATAATTCACTTCACACTATTGGAGGTCCTTTCAAAGGGGTCTTGGTACTAGAGTTAAGCTTTCTACTTGCACCCTCAAATGGATCGCCAAGCAAAGAAAACCATCCAAACCCTTAAGGATATGCTTACGGCATGTGTATTGGGGCTTAAAGGTAGTTGGCATGATTATCTTTCGTTAATTGAGTTTGCCTACAATAATAGCTACCATTCTAGTATTGGAATGGCTCAATCTGAGGGTCTCTATGGGAGATATTGTAGATCACCAATTGACTGGTTTGAGGTTCATAAGGTAGCTCTGTTAGGACCAGATATGGTTATGGATGCTCTTGATAAGGTTAGGATGATTATAGAAAGGTTGAAGATGGCCCAATGTCGCGAAAAGTCCTATACCGATGTTAGGAGAAAGGATCTTTAATTCCAAGTTGGTGATTGGGTTTACTTGAAGATGTCACCCATGAAGGGTGTAGTCTGATTTAGTAGGAAGGGAAAGTTGAGCCCAAGATATGTGGGTCCTAATAGAGTAGTGACAAGGGTTGGCAAGGTAGCTTATGAGTTGGAATTGCCTAGGGAAATGGATTTGGTTCATCCAGTGTTTCCCGTGTCTGTGTTGAGGAAATGTAGTAGTGATAAGGGTTGGCAAGGTAGCTTATGAGTTGGAATTGCCTAGGGAAATGGATTTGGTTCATTTGGTGTTTTATGTGTCCATGTTAAGGAAATATATGGGTGATCCAAATACCATTGTACATTTTGATGTAGTAGGTGTTGTTGAAGATAATTGACCTATGAAGAGGTTTTGGTTCATATCTTTGATAGGCAAGTGAAGAGATTGAGAAACAAGGAGGTAGCATTCTTTAAGGTCCTTTGGGTGAACCAACAAGTCGAAAATGCTACTTGGGAGGCCGAAGCGGACATGCAAAAGAGATATCCTTACCTTTTCCACTCTACTCAAGCCTAAGGTATTGATTTAAGTCTTTATATGATCTAAAAACTTAAGTTCAGCCCTTATGTCATTGCATATGTCTTGTTTAAATTGACTAA